>JAJEKV010000581.1:0-141172 GCA_021234155.1 Isoetes taiwanensis
CTTGGGGACATTAGAAGATGATTTCCGTTGTATTGAATTACCATGCAGGATGAGTACATGATGTAGGGGAAATTGACTTGGAAGGTGAAGCAATAATGAGCTAGTTGACGATAATGCTTGTTTGCATTCCAAAAGCATCCCACATACCTTAATGTTAGCGTATAATGCAGCATTTATACATTTTAATCTTTATAGCCAGTTAACATGCGGGTTGTGTCAACGCTAGTATAGATGCAATGTAGCAATGTTAATATTGGATTTACGACCTGAACAAATTTTCACTTCCTATGGTTGAGAAAAGGTCAAATGGTACAATATTGGCAAATCATGGCCCATTAAGCAAAATAACCAAGATATGCAATGTGGCACAACGATTTTACATGCGAAATTGGAGTAATATAGCCAAAATTGTCTTACCAATAAGAGTGTCGATGTTGTCCAATGGTGTAGGATGTTAATAAGGATGTTGTACAATCGTGTAGGATGTTAATAAGGCATTTAATAGTAGGCAATAATAAAGACAACCCCATGCACATGAGAGCTTGCTTTGGCAACAATTGTTTCTCATTGCAAAACACATAACCTTGCATTCAAGGATGCAATCATACGCAAATCATGACCTATATCATAAATGTGTAATATGGTGCTTACCAGCTTTAAGATAAATACCCATTAATAGACTGCTCAGATCAGATAATATCCATCCAAGGCTCTTATATCCAAGCCTTATAAGAGCCTGCTTTATACATGTTGGATAAATTTCAAAGCGTAAACATAACAAACAAAATAGAGTGCGCTGCAAGATTTTCTACTGTGTGAACAATAAAATGAGAAAACTAAATTCATTGATGTGGCATAAGTTTGCGTTAAATCAGTACATATGCCCAAAATGGTCATATACGTGCATCCTGTAGGTAGACAATGTATAACCTTTCAACAAAGGAATGATCAATAACTATGGAAAGTTGGCCACATCATTCTAGATTGTTGAAAAGAAAGCTTGACAATTTGCTTTAGACCTGTATCTTGACAATAGTGTGAAACCACATTCTGCTGAAACTGTTGTTCATGTATGCATGTTACTGCTTCTTCTGTAGACGAAATCAAGTTGTAACCAGAAAAGTGTGCAAATCGAACATAACACTTTGTAGAATGCATTGATACTGATTTGGGAACTGCTTTAGAAAGAATGCCTGAAGGTTTTCCACTGCATAATTATAGTCATAAGGAACTTCAATTATAGTCTTAAACAGAGTAAAACCTCCAAATATTGCTTACCAGCAATAGGACAAATCAAATATCCTTTAGCAGTACGAATGTCTAGCCATCATGCCTACAAAAAGATTTGACATATGATACCAATTTGACATATGCCAGAGTGTGATACAGTGATCAGGTTATCCTTTGATACAGTGATCAGGTTATCCTTTGCTTCTTTGTTCAAAGTTGGCCACTCATTATCACGATAAGACTTCATAAATTGCGCTAAAGCCATAAGCCAGCCAAGTGATTCAAGCTTGATAACCTGGCTAGAATGGGTATGCAAACCTTGAGATATTACCATAATTGCTCATTGAAGCAATCCAAAACGTCCCGTAATAAGCTATGACTATTCCGAGTCCATTCGACAAACTACCATCTCTCGGATGATTAGTAAGACTGCATGCGGTGGTCGAAATTATAAACAAATTTTAGCCTCCTTAGTGCATGAACTAATGCAAGTCAAGGTCGAGGATACCATTTCAAAGGTGCTTCAAATGGGTTCAATTTCTCCGTGAGAAAATCCTTTAGTTCTATAGCAAGAAAAATTTGTGGATGAAACTGCGTTACACGTATGTTCATCTGCCGCCATCCATCTTCATTGTACACTCGATTTGACCTAAGACAAACACTTCTAAGCAGAGAAACAATGTCGAACCTGAACAATGCTATAACTTCATGTTGGCACAGATCATGGGCCTGAGAAACCTCATTAAACTCTAATGACAATTGCACAAACGAATTTCCCTCCCTATATGCACTGAATAAGAACTTGCTTAAATGCTCCAGCTCCGTTCTTAAGCATTTTGAGGCTTCCAAAGAAACTGCACCAGTGGGATGTCGCAGAAGGGATAAATAAGTTGTGGCACAAATGCTTTCAGGTGCCACCTTCTCAAGTATTATGTCCATTGCTATAGCATAAAATTCTGCAAAGTTGCCTTTCAATATGTTTGCAAGAAGAACCACAATTTGAAGCAGTGCATAGTCCATGTCAGATCACCAAACTTCTTATTGGCACTTGCAAAGCAGGAAAGCAATCGAGGCTGAATTTCTTTAAGTGGCTGTAAAAAGATGTCAATAATAATATTTCCAGCTTCTACTGCACCAAGCGTAGAAGCATGAAGAACAGCTAGAAAAAGCAAGAAGCCAATGCCAGCAACCTGTGTTTCTGCTGTGGAATACTCAAGGCCACATCTTGTGCTAGAATTTCCATATCATCTAAGAACTTCCTTAGATTCAATGAGAAGCGTAAACTGGTTGCCCAAAGACCTTTGAATTGGAACAAACTGTCTGTAATTGCGCATCGTATTGATAAATCTTAAAAATCAGGGCTGGGAACCCATATTGATATGCCTTATTCATTCAATAAGATCTGCATGGATGTACAAATAGCTAGAATTATCTACACAACTCAAGCATCAGATGCATTCACATGTATAAAGAACATGTACAAATAGCCAGCATTATCTACACAACTCAAGCATCAGATGCATTCACATGTATAAAGAACTTCCCTTGCATTCACATGTATTAAATATAAGCTATAAGAATGAAAATGAAATGAACTGAATGCTTACTTGTGTAGTACAATGACCCAAGAGGCTACTGCAAGATTTTTGGCCTTGCATTTTCTCTGTGCATCCTCTCTGCACAAAAAAGAAGGCTACATGCAAAATACAGCTTCTTCCGGAAGCCTTTGTAGATCCACAATAATTTCCCATCCACAAATTTGAAGGATGCCAGGAAAGGGGAGTCGCATTTAGGGAAAAAAACAGTTATTATGGAGCTAAAATTTCAAAGGACTTTTGGTACAAATCTCACACCTATCTTCCAATCTCCTGGTGCAAGAATTGAGTCATAGGTTCGGCTTTGATTTCCCACTTCCTTATCATGTTACCCTGGAACAGAACAGAAGAAATTGATATCAGTAAAACCTAAAACCTAAATGTTAGCCATTGTAGATGACCTTTAGCTTGAAGTTTGGTGGAAGTATGTGCAAACATAGGCTACTGCCAAAACCTACAACAAAGAAAACAAATTAGATTATACACACAATAGAGACGATACCAAAACTTTAGCAAAGTGATGGTGCAAGAATCGTTTACCTTTAGGTATAATAAGGAAAAAAATATTCCAAAACTTCCAATGACAGAGATACCAGCTAAGTGTACTTCCGACCATATTATCGTATGGCCTCTCCTTATATAAAATTTATTTTTGGATTCTAATAGCTTGCTCATGCCATAGCAAAATGCACCTGCATCCACAAAATCCAAGAGGGCTTATCCGAGAAGCACATACATCTACTATACTGCTGCCAAAATCCCTGTGAAACCCTAAAAACGAACAACCTAAATCTATTGTGAAGCTTTGTCAGAAATGATTTTCACGGAGACCTGATATGAAATCAAAACACAAATAATGCATCAATGATGGCATAGTTTCTGAGCCCAATCGCTTGCTGGGCACGAAATCTGAGAATAAGAATGCAGGTCTGATGCAAACAACAGAAAATGTGGGCGGTGCACAGATCATACCAAAGAACTTCCAGAAATCCAACGCCTTTAAATGATCCGGACTAAATTTGAGAGAGGGTAAAAATGATCAGACAAAAGATGGTATGATGGTATGAGCTTGCATGGCGGAAAACCTTAGCCTACAATCGTGGCATGCATGCAGTTGCAATCGGATAAGGAGAGCGAGGAAAAACCAAAATCATACGAAAGGAATTTCTCCCGATTTTGGGAATACCGGGAATTTATTCCGGCACCGAAAAAGCCCAAAACCTTAGAAAAATAATTTAAAAAAAATTCCAAAAACATTTCTGACCACACCGGAAAAACCAAATTTAAAAGATAGATATTGTACATTCAACCATTGTATATGGCATTCTATATATTAAGAAATTGAATCATTGAATAAACCCCCCCAGACCCCCCAGTTGTTTTTGCTGATATACGTATAGGGTTCCATCTGTAGGCTCAGACCGTTGGATGTTGGTTTCGGTTGATCTTGGCCATCGTTAAGCGCGACTCATTTTTTAGCAAGTTTTACTTAACTGTCAATTTAAAATACGAGGTTAAACCAAAGGTTGTGAAGCGCATTGTACACATATACTACTGTATATGTTTGGGCTCCTCGCCTATTGTTGGACGCCCTGTACGAATATCAGCAAAAACAACTGGGGCGGTCTCGGGGGTTTATTCAATGGTTCAATTTCTTAATATATAGAATGCCATGTACAATGGTTGAATGCACCTTTGGGGCCAAAGGGTGTTTTAAGAAGCATATGTATCAGAAAACACAAAGCCATCAATCTCTATGCATATTTTTTTGTGCTAACCATAAATGAAACTAGATGTCAAGCCTCTAAATGCCAAATTGTGAAGCAAAGAAAAGAAAATAGCATTACAACTGTAGGAACAAGTCCCAAACAAGGGAGGCAAGATCTGTAATCTTGTGTTTTATTATTATTACATTTGTTTAATTTGGACAATTATAATTGGGAAGCATTTGGATACCATATAACTATTTCTGCATAGGGGGTTGGGGTCGCCCACTAGTGGATATGGAATTTAGATCCTAGGTAGCATAAAATATGTGAGGGTATACTGAAAAAGTTAATACAAGGAGCTTGATAAAAAAAAGGTTCTTCACTTGTTATAAGAGAAATAAAGCTTCTCATCCCAATAATAGATGCATCATTGTTTGGGCAAATTATATTGTGCATTTACCAAGAGGCAGATTCCATGGAATTGGCTTGGTCCATGTGGCAATGAAGCTTAGGCATGTCTAGCAGCCTCGGTAACTGTTAGAAGGTGAGCACAAGTTCAGATAATTGCACACTGAAAACAAACAAACAACTGGAAAGCGTTCAAAAATGGATGTCGACTTATTTATCTTCACATGCTTCAGGAACTGTTGAGAACATCAAAACAAAGGATTAAGATCAAAGGAAATCATCATAATAAATTAGTTGTAATTTAGTTGCAAGCCCTACCAAGTACCTCGGAGAAAGCAATCAGCAGAACGGAAGGCCCACTTCCACACATTTGACAACCTGAACGCATGAATATGTAGCAAAATAACAGGGGGTTTCTTTTGTATTTTTATACCTTTTTCCTTAAGGTTTTTATATGATTTGATGACGGTATTCTTCTTCTTCTGGCGATGAGGCACAGCTCTGTTGGCAACTATCCTGGCTAGCCAGCCCGCAGGGCCCCCTTTTTTCTAATTCTATGATTGCTGTGGTGAGTTTCAAGCCTTTCATTTTTTTGATTCGCATGACACGGCTGATGGCAATGGGTTCACCGCTTTGTCTACATATAGCTATATTGCCCCTTTCATTTTGATTCTGTCTCCTGCTTTGTCTACATAACTATATTTAGTTCCGCTTCGCGTGAGAGGACCCAATAAGCTGCACTAAAAATTGCTCTCACCTTCTTGCTATCCCTCGTTTTGCATTTGTATTAGCCCTTGGATCCACCGGGAATGACCTAAAACTAGACACTTCGATCCAATTGTTTCTATTTCAGGGTAAACTCTTTCCAAAACCTATGATTTTTACTACCCCTCTTTGACTCGAATCTTATGTTTATAGAAAAAGTTTCTCGAAACGTGCTATTTCTTGTGGCATTACACATTTTCAATACCTAGAAGTATATCCGCTAGACCGCTTGATCATTGTAGAGCGGGGGTTATCATGCTTTTTATTGTATTTTAAGGCATGAAAGTATGGAAGACTTTGATGTAGATGTAATTGTTGCTTTATATATGCCTGCTAGATATAGACTTAAATTTTTTTTTTTTAACAAAGATGGAATGTTTGAGGGTGCAAAAAGCGGAGAGACTCACGGGTCATCATGGGAAATACTTATATCTTTGATGAGGATCAGACCAATGTCTCTCAAAATCGTGATGTTGGTAGCGAAATGGCGATATGGCATGTTGAACATGTTCATAACACTACAAAAATAAGGTTAAAAAGCTGTTACCATGGTTACTTAGCAGCCTGCAGTTCTCCTTTTCTGTTTGGAATGACTGGCAAGAAAGTATTGTTGAGGAACTTAACGTTGACGAGGAGGATTTTATAGTCTGTGGATGCATTCCAGGGACCAGAAAACTTTATCCGTTAAGATTGGAACTTCCACCAAACACAGCTCCAATGCTATTACTGTAGTCAAAGCTTCTTCACCAGGTTCTTCTTCCTTGCTCTTGTTCTGCATGGGCTGCTGTATACCCTTGGCAATGCAAAACTGTGTTAGTTTATTTTCTAGACTAGGCACTTGCTTTTACAAGAGCAGTAGTATGTTGCATTCTAGTATTTGCATTGCCAGACTAAATGGCGTTACTCATTTTATGAGAATTTGGATGTTCTGACATATTCTTTCTTTTGCAGAATTTAAGGACTTGCGTAGTATTTTCGTGACAAGATGTTGAAGGTGGATTTTGACTTCTGGAAACATCATCATAACCTCAATTTACTATTATTATTTTAGATAGTTAACTACTCATTCATGCAGGATTTTAGTGTTCATATGACTGGGGATATTTCTATAATTTTGTTTATGTTTGAAGCTATAGAAGTGTTAACCAACAAATTTTGCATTTTTTGGTGTTTAATATTAACAAATTTCAAAATCCAAATGGGTTGGAAACAAAGGAGCTCTGGGTGGATTTGTTTTTAGAGTTCCTGGTCCCTAACAGTGTCCATGTTTTGAAACCATAACAAACAAGTACTTTAACTATGTGGCATATTTTAAAACACACTCTATAACTTGAGTATGTGATTTGGCAAATTCTAAAATGCTTTTTATAACTTGAGTATGTGGTGTAGCACCTCAGTTTTTTTTCAATGCGTTTATCTTGTTTTCTTTGTCTGATTTTGTTAGGGCTCAAAGGGGCTAATTTTTTTTTTTTTTTTAACTACCAACATATAACTAACATTAACATTATTAATACAAGCCCATAAAGTTTTCCTATGTTTGCTTTAGTTAGGGCCCGAAGGGCCCAAAATTTTTTAGTATAACAATCAACACACAACTACCATTAACATTACTAACACAAACCATTGCATTTAACACATTTAAATTAAAATCCCCCTTAAACCCCCTTTGGTTTGGGTGCATATTCACAGGGGGGGTTACGTTAAGAAATGAGAGCCTCAAAAATATATTTACAATACATGTACAAAATTAACACCATTAAGTATATTCTCTCAAACCTTATAGTATTTTGCAAATCTCAATATATAGTATACAAAAACTTGTACATGCATACCCCACAAACGAGGATCGCTATGTACGGTCCAGATCAAGGAATAAAGGGCACATATGCCCATCGGCGACTCGTTGCTGAGTAACCTCCCGTGTGAATATGCACCCAAACCAAAGGGGGTTTAAGGGGGATTTTAATTTAAATGTGTTAAATGCAATGGTTTGTGTTAGTAATGTTAATGGTAGTTGTGTGTTGATTGTTATACTAAAAAAAATTTGGGCCCTTCTACGCTCTGTTGCACGAGTGTTATATTAAAATCTGTTAGCATTTCCACTTGGGAAGAGGATGTCGGGTCTCTCCAGAATGGAATACAAGGAAATAATCTGTAACAGTCTGACCAGCTAGACTGATTAAAGGGGGATCTATAACACCCATTTTGTATCATACACTTTGCCCTGGATGGATCCACCAGTCTTCAACATTTTTAATTTCTATGAAGAAGTGAACAAAAATATGAAAGGGCTTAAGACAACTAGAGATTTATGCAACAAGACAGCTTAATTTGCAATATTCCATGGCTTTACAAGCATCAAGAATCAGGGAACCTATTTAGAATAGGCTGTAGGGATGGCATGCTAGGTACTTGGTCGTATTGAGCTTCTACAGTTGAATCCAGATCAAGTTGTTTTGAGCATTAGCAGATTAGTCAATTTGAGCTTTAGAAGAACCAATAAAAAATACCTTGAGAAGCACTCCAATCCGTTTTGAGCAATATACCGGGGACATTAGGAACTATTCAAGTCAGAATTTTTTTTTTTTTTTTTTTTGGAAGAACTGTGTCATCAATATATTAAAAGAATGGTAATGTTACAAAGCAAGTGAGGAGGAAGGAATAGAATAGAATAGAATAGAATAGTTTTTTTAACGTCCACGAAGACCAATAGGTCATGGGACCCATACAATGGGCTAGTACAATCATTACTACTAGGATTAAAAACCCTGCCTCTAAAAGGTTTTCAAGGGAAAACCTTTTGCGAATGATGATACTAGACAAGCTTAGATAATGACTCTCGAGGGCTCGAGAATTGCAAGGGCGTTTATCTAGAACCTCAAGTATGTATAATGCCAAGTCATGCACGGATGATGGTGCTTTAGAAGTTGTGGAAGCGTGGAATGGAATGCTAAGGTCAAAAAATGATTCCGGACTATCTCAAAAGCAGGGCAACTCAGAAGAGTATGGCTTTCATCTTCAATAACCTGTAACTGGCAACAGGCACATAGTCTCGCTTCTCGCGGCAATTGCGGCCGCTCCCATCTACCTGTCTCAAGCTACAAGCTTGTTCCTGGACAATGAAGCAAGCAAATAAGCTTGGGGCCCTGGTGCCAAAGTGGGATTTATGTGTGCATGATAATGACCAGTTTTCACTTGGGCCAAAGTAACTGCGTCCCATATCTTTTGAGAAAAACGACCATTAAGATATTGTTGCAAAAGCTCAGGATCAGAACTGGCAAGCATCAGGCAGTGCTCTGGTTGCACAGCCCAACGTGCAAACCATGTAGTGCAATGCTCTTTCCAACATCGTTTCAAACGCTGAGGAGATTCAGCCATGGCAAGTGCAAGAACAGGATACCTAACATCGTCCATGTGGTGCACCTTGCAGATATAGTGGAGATGGCGCTTCATGGCAGAATGTTGAAGAGGCCAAAAACCTGTCTCTTGTAAAAGAATAGCATAGGGCACCGTTCTTTTAACTCCAAGGCTGTAAGTGAGAAAGGACTTTTGCACCCGCTCCAAGCTCTCCCAAGCACTAGCACTAATGGCAGGCCCCCACACTTCAGAACCATACAGTAAAACAGGCTCTACCAAAGCCCGAAACAAGTGGGCTTTCCGTGGCCAATCATGAATTTCTTTGTGTGAAAACAATTGTTTTGCATTGCATAGAGTGCTCTCCATCCAGTGACCACCCTTGGTAATACTTGTTCCCAGTGTGTTCTTACTGAATTCTACACCAAGATACTTGTAGCTATCTACAACTTCAACTTCAGCGGCTATCATAGTGCATAGGGGAACATTGCATCAGAAGATTGAACTACCAAAAGCTTGGTCTTTTGCGGATTAACACGCAGACTGTGTTCTCACGTAAACCGCGGCAGAGCATGTAAATGTTGCATACTAGCAAGCGCAGTATGTGCGGAAGTGAAACATCATCAAAGATACATAAGTTGCCTAATGATATAGTGTGCCAAATGTGGACCTCCGGGCCATGATTATCAAGCCATTCTTCCAATTGATCAATGTACAAGCCAAAAAGTGTAGGAGATAAAGGGCAACCCTCCCGAACTCCAATATTGCTAGTGATTTGAGTAACGATCTTTGGAAATTTAGCAAAAACCCTTTCATAGAGCCGATAAACCGTGATTTTGAAGATCTTGTGGAACCCCTGCGTGCTCGCAGTTACCGCCAAAGAAGCTCGCGTGGGTAATGTATCAAAAGCAGTACAAAATCTACAAAGCATATATAGAGGTCTTGTTTCAAACTTCGACTATGTTCAATAAGCATCGCGCCAATGTGAAAATATGGTCTATTGTAGAATGGCATGGACGAAGTCACTTTGTCCTACAAGACGTACACCAAGATATTCGCCCATGATGTCAACCTGCTTTCGGTAAGAGGCGGCTAAGAGCTTTGAAAATATGGAACTTACCATGATCATGCGATAATTAGAAGGGTCATGCTTATCACCGCTTTGTAAATTGGTACGACCTTCTTGACGGCCAAGTTTCTCGCAAGCCTTCTTGCAAAGCTTGATTTAAAAGAGTAGTGATGATTGGAAGCAATAGCGGACCCCCATTTAAGCAGTGCGCTTGCAAACCTTGAAGATCGAGGAGACTTGCCATTAGATAGATGCCGTAATCCTTCTTTGACTTCCTCCTCATGAATTGAAGAATATCACCTACCAAAGGAGGCACAATTAAGGACCCCGGGATGATCATATAAGTGGACCAATCGCTCATCCCATTCTTTGCATAGAAATATGTCCAAGGGTAGGAGGTGGTCGATATAATATTTTGCGCCGGAAGGTCAAGGAGGTTCACGTAGCGATGAATTCAAACATTTGCTTGGTGCTCAAAGAACAAAGCGTGCCTTCTTGCGTTTCAAAACAGACTTATAATTATGAATGGCATTATGTACAACGTATCGGCTCAACTATCATTAAATAATTGTTTTTAATTTTGTCGTCTTCATCAAACCGGGCATTTCTAGGAAGGGATTTCCTACCCGGCGCAAAACAACACAGTCGTTCGTACCAAAGCAAGAGGCAGTAGTAAGCAAAGTATCGGCAAATCTTTGCATTACGGCTCTTGAAGAGTTGGGTAATCAAAATACGCTGAAGTCGAGGGCCCTAATAATCCTGTTCATATTCAAGATCTAGAATAAGTCAAGCGAATCACGAGGGCGAGCATTTGGATAGCAATGGGTTGAAGAGGTGGAAGGCTGCCCTTTAATGACAAATAAAGTGGATGGTGATGATTTTATCTCCTCCATCTCTATGCCTTGTGCCAATTCGAAATCTGAAATGAGATCCAAGGCTTGCACTTGGAAATGACATAATCAACAACACTAGTACCACCACCATCTTATGCATGCATAATGCCTTTAGAGTGTGGCCATTGCTCTAAGCCATTACAAAGTACCATCTCAAGACTTCACTGGCTGGATGAGCTCCCTTCAAATGTTGAGACAGGTTTATTAGCATCGAGGCGATGAGCGTGGAAAAGGCTGGTATCGTGTGAGACATCCATAAAAGGGTCGAACATCCTCAAGTATGAGTTGAGGCGGCTTGCATTTCCAGCGGTCGCGGTGAAATCACCAAGAAGAATAACATGCCCCAAATTTTGAATTGAGCAATGTCATCATAAAGATCACCATAAGGATCCTCCGGCGACATCATATTCATCATAAAAAGGTGATGTAGGTGGGAATGTAAGCAACAACAAAAATGGTACTACTATTGTGGCAATGAAGTTTGATCCACATGTAGCGATTATATCTACTCGGCTTTATGGGCGTGATATATGGAGCAAGGGCATCCTTGAAATAACAAACAACTCCACAGCAACCTCGTTGCCCATTGACATTCATTAAATAATGAAAAAAAATTGATGGCACTTTGTAAATGAGGAATTGCCGTTTGGCATTTGAATACTTACGTTTCCATGGCGAATGATATCCATATCTTTTTGCAATGGGATTCAAGCCATCACCTTTCATGGAAAACCTCGACAATTCAGGACACCAAGAAGGCACATTTCTAGGAAGGTACATTTGAGGTATGATCGGTGCGAACTTGGAGGCTGGAGCAATAAGTGGCGGCGGCGGCGATAGCGACAACATCGGCGTGGCGGCGGCGACATCAAAGGGTACCATTAACATCATCATGGGAGGAATGGCCTTGGCGGAAGATGTGGTGGTCTGTGGGAAGATGGAACAACCACGAGCATTTGCAGCATTGGTATGTGCATGGGAAATGGGAGAATGGACTTTAACACCCGGCGGTATGAGTGGCACGAGCATGATGAAAGAGCGTCGGCAAAGGTTGCATGTGATGGTGTAAAATCGTAGTTTTCCGCGAATCGGTGCAGCTTTACCACCATTCTTTTGAATGTCATGGACCTTTACAAATTAAGCGTCACGGCTACTTGTTGGGACTTAGAAGGAGAACTGCCACAAAGAGACAGCGATACCTCGACACTCCACAACAAACTCACAGAAAAACTGTAGCTCTATTGCTGTACAAATCAACCATCACCATCTACAACACCCAAGTGTTTGTTTAACTTCATATAGTTTTTCTTAGATGGATCCTATGCTTCTCTTGCCCTGAAACCTAGATGCAAAGGAAAGAACAAAGACATGGAAAACAAACCTGTGATCTCCATCTAGCAGCAAAACAAGCTACAGGTACAACTTCAACACAAGAATCGACGAGGTCCATGGCCACGTTAGGCTGCCGTATTGGACAAAGACAATTCCAGGCAGAAAAGCCGGATTTTTGGCAGGATGGGGCGGATTTGGAATATAGCCTGATGAATCATCCATGAAAATTAGAAATGGGTGCATCAAGATAATGAGAACCTATTTCGAGAGAGGTAGCAACCACAGCAGAAAAGAAACAAGCCCTAAAGAAGAGTTGCTTGATGCCTACATTCCATTTTTGCCCATACTAATATAAAAATACTCAAAAAAAAATATATATATACGACATTACCATTAGGAAAAAAATGTTAAGCGAGTCAAAATGATGGGCGCGCTCTATAAATATATACTTTTTATATATAGAACTAAATACATGCCCTAAATCATACGAAAATCATTGCAGTAAATATACGTTTTATGCGACGAACCATTTTTTGTGATGTTTGAAACATAGAAAATTTATATGTTGCTTTCTATTTTATTTGCTATTTTAAACTTCGAAATAAACATATCAATAAGATGTTAATAGTGTTTATAATATCATTATAGATGTTTACTACTTTTTTCATCAATCCCTACACAATTCCCCCTCTAAATCCCCTTTGGTTTGGGTGCATATTCTCAAGGGGAAGTGATGTAGGGCAGCAGAGGCCCTTTTGTACTCATTAAAACCGTATAATACATGTATGAAGTCAACATCATTTAGTACATCTAGAGTGCACACAACATTTTATTATTAATAAAAATTCCTAATTCCTGCTCTCCGTGGTTTATTCCCTCTCGCACATTTTCTTTTATCCACGCTCTCCATAGTTTACACCCTCGTTATCATTTTTTAGAATATGAAGCACATGCAGAGCTCAAGCTACACATTTTAGGGTTTTTCCCTTTCCACTGTCTCCTTCAACATCCATGCTTTTGCTGAGGCTATCGACTCGCAAGCATACAAGGTTGATCTCTGCTTCAACTCTTTCAAATTATAGGTACAAATTATTTCAAGTTTGTTGATCTACAAATTATGCAGTATTCAACTGAGCCATAATGATATCACGTTTTAAAAAGGGCAGCAAAAAATCTCTGGGTACCAAGTTTTTTGGGAATAAAAAGTAGCAAAAGCAAGAGAGTTAGAATTTCCCGTTGGTAATGCAAGAGGCCATCCGGCCTCAGATAGTTCCTTGGTGGTGAGATCTAGAAATTGGGCCGCAAATGCCAGGGTATCCATGAAATCTGCTGAATTCAGCTTGAGGATGTTCTAGGCTTAAATTGCCTATGCCTATAAAAAATTATCTGTTTTACATAATACTTTATGAAATTGAGAAAAAACACTTGAAAATGTCTAATTGCATTCCCTACCTGATGTTCGTGAGTGTTCACGGTGGCCTTAGTCGTTGCGATAAATTGCTTATCTAACATATATAATCCTCCTACAAATATGCTTTTAGAATATTCTTAATTGATGCTTCTTCCTAAAATTGACACGTACCTTTCTGAGGAAAAAATAGGGCTTTAAAAAAAAAAAAAAAAAAACAGTGAAATAAGGAATTTGGCCGGCATGCCATGCGGCCGGATTTGGCTTGGCTATGGCGCCTTGCATCGCCATCACCGGAGCAAATCCATCAAACGAAACAGGTAAAAACTCCATAGGCAGATAATATAGAGATAATATTCCATTTTCTGCAGATAAAATGGGGTGTGGAGGTATGAGGCTTCTTTCCAAGCTTCGGATTTGCCAGAGCCAGATCTCTGCACAGCTGTATACAAATATTCTGTACGTACATCCTATACTGCCGAAATACTAAGTGTTGGCATGGCTAAGTTCTTATTTGGAAGATGCAGGCATCCATACAAGAAAACTCAATTGCCAGGCTAAAACCTCACAGATTGTTCCACAGGTTATAACATTCCGGGTCCCTTTTTGCATCTGTTTAACAAAACGGGTTGTTCTACATTAACCTTTCCAATAATTTCTGCCTTACTACAGATCATCTTCCTTGTATATGATGTAGTGGCAAGGCCCATAGAATAGAGTCGTCATATAATACATGCAGCCCTTTAGAGATCACAAAATTTAATTTGCCTGAAGGAACATGTGAATTTAGCTTAAATCTTTTCTCTGAAGATCATGCAATAGCTAGAGGGGATACAACTTCTTTGCTACATGTTCTTACATTATTCAATTTGCATAGGCATGCAAGTGATTAGTTCTCTCTTTGACAAAAAATGGCGTTACATATAACAGATGTTTCAAGATTATTTTGGCACAGATAGATACCAAATATGTATTTTTCGACATAGTGAGTGTGTTATATTAGTGTGTTATAGTGTGTTATAGTGTGTTGTATAATCGTTGGATTCGACATAGTGTGTTATAGTGTGTTATATTAGTGTTGGATTCGACATAGTGTGTTATAGTGTGTTATATTAGTGTGTTATAGTGTGTTATAGTGTGTTGTATAATCGTTGGATTTTTTTGAAGAATTGTTTTACAGAAATGAATCTGACTGTAATGGTAGAATATGAGCACCCCTTGAATGTTAGAGTGCATGTTAGCACAACCATCAAGTCAACAATGTGATGTACTGCATACTATATGCAGTCACTGCTTACAGGAGATGGCCATTCATGTTCACATGTCAAGAGGAAGCCGTTTTATAGCAAGATTTGCCATGTTTTTATTGCAGCAAAGGGGAATTCCGTTTTAGCGTATCCTGTTCAAGTGGATATGTGTTGCGTTGCACTTCTATTAGAAGACAACTCTGCAAGAAATAGTAATATAAGAAGCTAACCCGGCATATTTTCAAAGGCATCTATGGAAGCCCACAGAATGCTTGTGTGACCCATAATTTTTACGTGCACATGTCAGATGAAATTCTATGCAACTTTGAATATTTTCAAAGGCATCTACCCATAGGAATGCTTGTGTGATCATAACATCTTGTGGACACATTGGCATGCAGAATTCTATACCAAAGTACCATGACAATGAGTTCATTCAAATCAATGACTTGATGTTTGTTCAAATCAAGAAAGACAACTTTGAAGGGCGTGCAATATAAATAATTGCACAAAGCATGGACAGCACAAACAAAAACATGGGGATCCAAGGGCGTGCAATATAAATAATTGCACAAAGCATGGACAGCACAAACAAAAACATAGGAATAGGAATAGGAGATAAGTGAAATGTAAAATGTGAACCTTACAATACCCCAGTGCACAATGTAAAATGTGAGCTCTACGATGCCCAAGTGCACAATATTGAAGATCCATTTATTATACAAAAGGTTTATTTGTTGCACATTTACTGTTGATGTGATTTTTTGCTCAGCAGTGTAAGCAAAGATTTTTGTTACGAATACTTTATGTTTCTCTATCATACACTGCAATCAAATGTTAAGGCTAAGTTGAAGACATGCATTCACTGCTTGTCGTATGAATTCATGAACCTAATGGTTTGATCTTTACTAATGCTTCATAACAACAATATCAGAACAAGATATTTGGAGCAAGATATACAATGACCGGATTTTCGTGCATCATAAACAAATGCCGCTAGTTGATCTCAACAATAAAACATAGATAAGAGCAGAGCCCTTATGAGTGCTATTTCGTCAAAGACTTGCTGTATATCAAAACTAGGAATTCTTGACATTATCACGGTTGCGGTGCTCTCTCTTTAATTTCATTTACAGATTCTGGTCTGCACTCCCAAGTTTGTCGCATAATTTGTCATAGCCGACCTGTTCAAAAAGACTTATTTCCAGAATAGCATGGCAATGCTCAAAACGTATTTAGAACATTCCAAAATTGCTTTGAAGAGGGTTGACTTAGGGTGGAATCACACTTGTGGCCGCCCATGAGCCTAATTTTTAATCCACCAATCAAATGTCTGTTTTTTAAATTCCTGGGCGCCCCCTCTATCACACTTGGGGTGCTCAGGATCATCGGATAGAACTTTCAAAAGATCTTTCAATCCAAAATTTATGCAACAAGACAGCTTAATTTGCAATATTCCATGGCTTTACAAGCATCAAGAATCAGGGAACCTATTTAGAATAGGCTGTAGGGATGGCATGCTAGGTACTTGGTCGTATTGAGCTTCTACAGTTGAATCCAGATCAAGTTGTTTTGAGCATTAGCAGATTAGTCAATTTGAGCTTTAGAAGAACCACGAAAATACCTTGAGAAGCACTCCAATCCGTTTTGAGCAATATACCAGGGACATTAGGAACTATTCAAGTCCGGAATCTTTTTTTTTTTTTTTTTTTTTTTTTTGGAAGAACTGTGTCATCAATATATTAAAAGAATGGTAATGTTACAAAGCAAGTGAGGAGGAAGGAGAAGGCGCCACAAAGAGGCAAATGATACCTCGACACTCCACAACAAACTCACAGAAAAACTGCAACTCTATTGCTGTACAAATCAACCATCACCATCTACAACACCCAAGTGTTTGTTTAACTTCATATAGTTTTTCTTAGATGGATCCTATGCTTCTCTTGCCCTGAAACCTAGATGCAAAGGAAAGAACAAAGACATGGAAAACAAACCTGTGATCTCCATCTAGCAGCAAAACAAGCTACAGGTACAACTTCAACACAAGAATCGACGAGGTCCATGGCCACGTTAGGCTGCCGTATTGGACAAAGACAATTCCAGGCAGAAAAGCCGGATTTTTTGGCAAAGGCAGAAGGGCGGATTTGGAATATAGCCTGATGAATCATCCATGAAAATTAGAAATGGGTGCATCAAGATAATGAGAACCTATTTCGAGAGAGGTAGCAACCACAGCAGAAAAGAAACAAGCCCTAAAGAAGAGTTGCTTGATGCCTACATTCCATTTTTGCCCATACTAATATAAAAATACTCAAAAAAAAATATATATATACGACATTACCATTAGGAAAAAAATGTTAAGCGAGTCAAAATGATGGGCGCGCTCTATAAATATATACTTTTTATATATAGAACTAAATACATGCCCTAAATCATACGAAAATCATTGCAGTAAATATACGTTTTATGCGATCTTTCAAAATCCAAAATTTCCAATCTTTCAATCTAGCTTTTTGGATGCCAAAAAAACTCCACTAAAAAAATCAGATAGGCGGCAATTTATCCTATTCTATATTAATTTAAACTTACATAGACAGCAAATTATCCTATTCTATATTAAATCCACTTTAAACTTACATAGGTGGCAAATTATCCTATTCTATATTAAATCCATTTTAAACTTACATAGGTGGCAAATTACCTGGTAAAGATTATAATTTTGTTTGAACCCTACCACCACCAGGCATGCAAAGTTGGTCCTATAGATGGAGTATTTATAGGTTTAGAGTGTTCATGGAAACAACTTACAAGGAGTTGTAGATGGAGTACTTATAAGTTAAAAGAGTGTTCATGAAAAGAACTTAGAAGCCACGAAGATGATAATGCGTTATCTATCAAACTACTTACAAGCCACGAAAACAACAATGTGTTATCTATCAAACTTAGAAGCCACAAAAATTATACTATCAGAATGCCCTAGAAGAAAAATGCCCTCCTATTCTAGAGGAATATATTAATGCCCTGCATTACATGAACTCCGAATGTGCCAAATTATAAACTGGGATAAATTGATATTCCAATGATACCCAAAAGTTTATAAACAGAACTGGGCAGAGAATCATGAAGGTTAGTGGCAGAGCCAACATTCAAAATCAACCAAAATCGAAGCCAGAACTGGGCATTCCTGTAACAATGGAAACAATTTAGAAAAAATTCTGTGATGGTAAAATCATGAGGTAGATCCTCGGAATCGCTGGGTTAGTGCCTGGTAAATCTCTGATCTGTGTGTGAAATAGTTGGAGCAGCCAAGAAACGAAGCCCGCAGGAAGAAACAGAGAAAATACTTCACTTTCAGGGTTTGAATAAAATGAGGGCAGGTTTTTTACGTGCCAGGTTGTTTAGAGTCACTAAAAACAAGGTAAAAAGGATAGAACAATAAAAATGGTATATGCACAATTTAGGCTTTTTGAGTGGAGAGGGATAGAACAAAATATAAAATATGTACAATTTTAGGCTTTTTGAGTTCTTGCTTTTGTTCTTGTCTTCTTTTCCTGTTTGGATATGCAAGAATCTGCTGCTCGCTTCCTGCTATCCTTTTCTTGCGCTAAATTATTCCTTGAAGAACATGTTGCTGATCCATTCTGCAGCAATACATCTGTATCAGAGCTCCAAATCATGCATTGCAGCTAGGTAGCATAGTTTTATCTAACAATCGAACTGTTTCTTCCGACCTACCCTGGGAAAATTTTGGATTGAATACTTACATTTGTAAAAAATTCCCGTAACAATGAATCCTCGCCACAGCAGGCTTCAAATCCAAAAGAAGTATATTCTGATTTCGTCCAATTCTCTGATCCTAGATTGCTCTGTTCTGGTATGTCTCTCGGATCAAAAATTTTGGAGAAAAGGTCTTTCAATTCTTCCATATTTTCTCCTCCGTCGGCCTATACATGAAACCGCAATTTATCTACCACCTTGATTTATTGAAAAATCCCGGAAATTTTTACCTTGTTCTTGACAGTAGACATCATGGCCGCCATTTCGCCCATAAATTCTTGGAAGCTCTGAACCAATTTTTTATATCAGAATCGGAATCTAACCTGAGCAGCAAAAAAAATTGCAAAATCTCTTACATCATCCTCCGATTTGTCATATATTCCAGCATCATAGAGCAATCTTTTATTATCATCGGATAGAACTAAAATTCAAATAGAACGCTGATCAAATCAGACCCGATTCAATGCCAAAAAACAAAAGGGGACAAAAAGCCTTCGTAACGTACCGGAATAAGCTTCTTGAATGGCTTGAAAATGCAGCTTGGCTTGTTCTGCTTTCGCCGAATTACCGCTGTTGCACTTATCGGGATGCCATCTCTAAAAGAATTCAAACGGATTAAATCCAACAACTGGAACTCTGTCAATTATCCTATTTTGAAGCATAAACTCACTTTAGCAAGCCGTTTGTATGCATTGCGAATTTCTGAAGCAGAGCATGTACTACTGAGTTCAAGGATCGAGTAGAAGCTACTGCTATCCCCTGAATCCATATCAAAAACCACGAATTCAACCATGCCCAAGGGAACCAAACCTCCAAGCTACCAATTAAAGAGCTGAAAAATTCGCCGGAAGGGCAAGAATCAACCTACGCTAAAAATCTGAAGGAAGAATGAAGCAAATTGGATCGTTAGGAGTCAAGCCGGAGCAGAATTGGAGATTAAACAGAGGATTTATGAAGCAGGGGCCCAGGATTTGAAAAGAAAAGTCCAAAAGAGAGGATGAACCCGAAAAAGGGCAAGGGCGGCCGTCATCGGGAATCTTCTGGAACAAAGATTCACTTATCTTCAATAGAACGTGTGGGGGGCTGATATCGGGTGCGTTTATCCACCATGCAATTACTAGTGCCTTCTATTCTATTCTATTCTATTCCCATCGCGGTAAATGTCGGACGCTGACATGTTATAGCCAGCCTCAAATTGCAAAAAATCCGCTAAGTCCACAAAAACGCCGTGTAATTTTTTTTGGCGTGGCTATAACATGTCAAACACACGGATATACCACGGATATGCCTGTGGGTATAACATGTCAACGTCCGATATTTACTGCGCTCCTATTCCCTTCTATTCTATTCTTCTTGATTTTCATCGGATATTTCAAGTTTGGAACCTGGAAATTAGTATCATCCTTATTTAAAAATACAAGAAATATTTCCGAATTTTTTCTCCATTTTAACTCGACCGAAAATCTTCGAATTTCAAAAGAAAAACCCTTCTTTACCCTAGAGTTCTTCCAACACCTAACACCTGACCGAAAATCTTGACATTTTCACATATAGATGGATGGATGGATGGATGGAAAGATAAAGAATTCGTCCAACCAGTGAGCGATAAATTTCGAATGAACTCTTGCAGCTTACCTGTTGAAATTGAAAATTTCTGGCATGTAAAAACTTTTTCAAGAAGTTTTTCTGGTCAAAATCCATAAGGTTTTTCATATTTTTTGGCTGAAAATACGTTTTAGTATAAGGCTTCACGCTGCTTAGATTATGTAGGGAATATCCTGTATAGGTGTAGAGCTTGTCGCTCACTGAGTCCGATCCAATACGAAACACTTTTAAGGTCGACAAAGAAAGCCCAATTGTGTAGGACACTAAAAAAAGCTTTCTTGAGTGATGCATACACAACAACATTAGCACTGACTCTATGGGACCCTAAACATGTCCACCCATTCTTTTGGTGTGTGAAAGTAGGTGGTGTACCTAGAGAAAACATAAACATATGATGTTATTGTGTAGTTTCTACAAGGTCAACAAATAAATTATTACCGTTTGGTGGACTAATTGCATCAATGTGTTTGGATTAAATGCACGAGTCTAAACAAATTGGCTTGTGAACATTGTATGCATGTGTGGTTGTTGATGTAACTTGTGTGTTCTTGTGCATGTGTGGTTGTCGATGTAGCATGTGCGTTCGTTCTTATATTGCGGAGTGTAAACAAATTGGCTTGTGAACATTGTGTGCATTTGTCGTTGCTGATGTAACTTGTGTGTTCTTGTTCATGTGTGGTTGTCGATGTAACATGTGCGTTTGTTCTTATGTCTCTTGTTGCTGATGTAACTTGTGTGTTCTTGTTCATGTGTGGTTGTCGATGTAACATGTGCGTTTGTTCTTATTTCTCTTGTTGACGCACCAAATGTGCGAAGATGAATGAAACACCATTTGAGAAGTGAACAAAAACATTGAAATCAATACAAATCCCACCTATAATACTAAAAAAACGTGTCTACGATAAACAAGGTGATGTTGCGCTGAGGGTTCCCGTAGGACCAATGCAAGTTCGACTATCGTATCATAAAGAGGATGTATCACGAGCCTGTATCAGGTTTCACTAACAAGTCAACAACTGCTTTTGGCAATTTACCCAAGTACTACCCAAGTACCTGGACAGAGTTACAAGGCCAGGCTTTTCATCTAGCAGCAGGATGGTTGCTTTGGACTATCTGGAAAAGACGAAGATTGGTAATCTTCAAAGGTCTGGATGTGGCAGATAATCGTGTTCTCCAAGAAGCTCAAGGTTACATTGTAAAGTCATATCATTGTTCTTCACTTGCCCCTCGCAAGAGGCAATTGATTTTTGAGGAGTTTTTGGATGTGCACTCTTATGCTTAGGCAGGTTGCTTCACTCGGTGGGTCTCCGCTTATCCGCTGAGATTTTATTCCTGTCTCTGCATTTATACTTGTATTTGACTCTTTGATTGAATAAAGTCTGATGTCCTTCAACAAAAAAAATCACGAGCCTGCATCTTGAGATAATAGAAATAAAAGTACACATTATAGATTCGTATAATATGATCAATGGGTAGAAAAGTTCATCATTGTGTAATAAAAGAAGTATATGCATAGTATGTATAAGTGTACATGCAACCAATATATAATTTGAAGATTGCCGAAGGGGAGTGTGAGAAGAAGCAGATTGTTGATTGTTGTTGCGTGAAGGTTGAGCGGCAGAAGATAATTATTCCAGGGCAATTTGCAGGCGGGTGGTTCACTTTTTAGATTGCTTTGGTAGTTTTGGTGATTATTGATTTGAATAGTTTGCTTGTAGAGATGTAATAAGGATTGTTTTGATCTCTCAGTTAACTGATAAGCTTCAGATTGCTTTAAATTTTAGGATCTAATTAGTAAAGAGGGTTTCTTTCGTGGAAGTGTTTTGTTAAAATTCCTGTAAAAGCAGACCAGCCACCAGCTTATGAAGTAAAACCAAGAGACTATTTGGATGCGCTTTTTAGGTTAACTGTTTTAAAAGGTCTAGAATAAGTGAAATTGATTCACACAGGTCTAGAATAAGTGAAATTGATCCGCGTAGACGAATTTGGGTTGATACAATGGGAAAATAGTAAATCCAAAATCATTCATTGGAATTGGAAACTGCATGCGACCTGCCTGGAAAAGTTCAAAACAACTCGAAATTAGTTTGGACATGGCCGAAATCCAAGGGTCGATTTGCCCCTTACATTGATGATTCCAATGATTTGGCAGAGTTTCGGAATGGAGTTTTGCACTGTCATTGAAGCATTTCTGTTCAATGAAGCTAAAAGTTATCTAGTCTAAAATGTTAAGGTAATAAATATTAAAATAGGAACCTTTAAAATAAGAATACATCTAGCATAGCTAAAATTTTACAATTGAGATCGATAGATCGATAGATCGATAGATCGATAGATAGATAGATAGATAGATAGATAGATAGATAGATAGATAGATAGATAGATAGATAGATAGATAGATAGGGTTTTTGATACAAACGGGTTCTCCTGTCTGCAAAACTATCAAACACGGTTATTCAAAACAATCTGGAATCTCCAGAATAAGATCTCTCGGCACAACTTATCCATCAACCGGGCTCTGATTTGCAAACATGGCAAGTCTAAGCTCAAATTCCTCCCAATTCTGAGAGTCTGCTAGCCAGCTGGATAGCCTCTCTGGGATTCTCTGGAATTCTCTAGAGCTAAGGAAGCACTTAATTCAACCACAAATTATGAAGAGATCTACTGTAGATAGACTTTTGACCACGCCAGACACTTTCGGCTGTCTCTAATCTACAGATCAATGGCTTTTTATCCTAATCTAAAAGGTGTTTGTGAGCTTTATTTGGATTTACCTTTTTCCTCTTAAGCTAATTCCGGTTACCTTTTTCAACAATTCGGCTTGCTACAAGGCCCCAGGAACTAATTTCGGCCTCTTCGGACCTTTATCAGCTAAAAGGCTAGCTGATCCGGCAATTCCATTTGCCGCAGGTCACGATGCCTTTTTGCTTTTTTTTTTTTTTTTTTAACACAATTAATTAACGTTGTTAACAATTTGTTGTCTTATTTTAACGGTTATTTTAATTCCAATAGTTCCTTAACATTTCAATAGTTTTATAAGTTATAGTTTAAACTTCCTAAGGTTAAACATTTAATCAAAGTTAAAAGAAAAACCCTTGCCTCTGTGTTTGTTTCTGCAAATCCTTTCTCTGAGCCACGCCCCCAAGCTAGTGCCGTATCAATTCCCTCCCTTCCCAAGGCTGATCGTTCTCGATCATCTGCCTTAGGGAGTAACAATCTTTCCCAAAGCTAGTCAACTGACTATCTGCTTTGTCTGGAATAACCACCTTTCTTTCTAAGCTAGTCACCTGACTATCTGCTTTGAAAGGATTTCTTCAACCACCTTTCTTTCTAAGCTAGTCACCTGACTATCTGCTTTGAAAGGAGTTTTTTTAGGCTGGTAAACTTACCATCTGCCTTACAATTCTAAGGGTCTGGCTTCTATGCTGCAGTCACAGTTGCCCCCTTCTAACTCTAGAGCAACATTCATTTGAAAAAAACTTTTATTATCTCAAACCAAATGAACACAATGCTCAAACCATTCACACACGCACACATGTCTACACAGCCTTTCGCACCGCTTCATCAATAGTCGATGGTTCTGCAAAATATAGCTCTGATACCAATGGTATCAGTTTTTAGCCTAGCTTCTACTATTTCATCCCTAAAGGTTCCACATATTGCATCTCGCACTATTATCCCTTCACGTGTTTCTTTGCCTTCATACACAAACTCTGTTAATGCCTCTCCTACAACTTCAACTTTAGTCACTACTTCTCCTATGTTTACATTTTCTTTTGTTTCTCCTTTAGTGAGTTCTCCCCCGATCTTGGTATCTCCTCTTTTGTCCACTTTACCTAAGGCATCTTCAATCTCAATGCCGTCTGATCAGGTATATCACGTGCTATCGTCCCATTTTCTGTACCTATGACCACATCTTGTGTGCAAGATAGTGTAGCACCTAATATGTTGGTTGTGGCACCACGCTACGGAGAAATCTCATTGTGCATAGATGGAAGCTCCACTAGCTTCTTCTGCAATGATTCTTTTTGCCTTTAATGCAGTTGGACCCTCCCCATGCATTGGACCAGTTAAGGGTCAAGATGGTTGAAAGCATGATGGTTGAAAGCATGTTTCATTTAAGAAGGCAACTTATCAAAGCGAGCTCCAGCAGTTCATATTGCTGATTTAGAATTAGAATCAGAGGTTCATTTGCACGTAGGTTATCTGCGGCCCCAGGTAGCTTTGCATAGAGGGACAATTTTTTCCTCTGGGTTTTTATACATGTACCACCACCAGGCATGAAACGTTTATCCATATTTTATCGCCTTGAATATTGGCCAGAGCTAAAACTTGTGCACCTACTCGATCCTATGCATGTCTTCAAAAATGTTGGACAATCACTCTGGAGACATTTGACTGGGGATTGGGAGAAATTAAGTGCTAGAAGAGACTTACAAGATTGTAACATAATGCGTACCTTATGGCCTATTGAAGAGGAGGGCAAAGCCATTATGTTACCCAAGGCACCGTGGGTTCTAAGTAAATCAGAGGAGTTGCAAGTGACTAATATTATATCCAAAATGCGCACTCCTACCGGCTATGGTGCGTCACTACGTAAAGCCTTCACAAAAGATGGTGATCTTAGTGGGTTAAAGTCCCATGATTGGCACAAATTTATACAGGTATTAATTTTGTATTAATTATCTTATTGGATATTTCTCCATTATGTGTGTTTGCTGCATTGTAGCACATTCTTCCATGTGCAATTGAGAATTGTCTTACGAGTAACATACGTGACATTATATATCGACTTGGAAAGTTTGCAAGATATGGTTTAAAAACTTTGTTAGTAGTTTGTTTTCAATTTTGTCGTTAACAACTACCAATTTTGTGTATAGATGGGTCTCAATGAAAGAGATTAGCTTAGATGACATTTCAAGAATGGAGGTTGAGATAGTTGAGCTTACGTGCATGATGGAGAAAGAGCTTCCTACAAGTTTTTTGACCTTCAAGTACACTTATTGGTTCATCTACGGAAGAAATCCGGCTTCTTGGACCAGCTCCAAGTCGGTGGATGTTTTTTTTAGAACGGTACATGAAAGTTTTGAAAGGATACATCCCGCAAATGGCTAGGGCACGAGGGGGTCCATGACCGAGGGTCACTTGCTTCATGAAACATTGTTCTTTTAAGTGAAGCCACAATTTCGATACACAAAGATGCACCAAAGATTTGGAATGGTGAGGAAGATAAGGAAGTAGCGTAAGAAGTCTTGCAAGGTCATGGCGTGTAACATAAATTGAACGAGGAAATGTTTGAAGAAATAAATAAGTTTTTATGTAATATCGATAGTCTTGATAAGTGGAGGGAGAGGTATAGACTTGCTAGAGAAGAGAGGGAGATGGCTGGGCAAGATTTTGCACATAATAGCATACATCATGGCGAAAAAACGTGTTCTATATCCGTAATCATTGGAAGAAATGCTCGAGGATATGACTCGTGATTGGTTGCTTGAAGCAATGGAAAATGCACGAGATAATGGAGAGGATGTTCCAAAGGATGACTTCAATATCGCACTTGGATGCGTTAAGAAGGTATAAATTTCTATTTATTGGTAATGTTTGCTACATACATATGATTTTTTCTCATATCCACGTAAAAATGCAGGCTCGTTTCCACAATTCCATGTGGGCTTATGGAAATCATCTTGAACTATAGAGGTCGATAAAGGTCGCCCGACAAATGACGCGTGGAATTGCTTCTCAATTTGAACAAAAAGCCAAGCTAGTCAACGTGATCGGCAGAACCGATTACGGGTGATCTTAATTATGTTGGGCAAATCACCAATATTATTGATGTTGACTTCCGTTCATTTCATGTAACTATATTGAAGGCAAAGTGGTTCAAAGTTATTTATAGAGGCAGAAATAAGACCGTGAGATCACATCCGGGGTTTCTACGAGATTGATTCAACATGCATTCTTGGAGAAATGAACGAACCATTTGTTTACCCTAAACAAGTTGAACAGGTTTTCTTTACTGAAAACCCTGTTAACCCAAGGTGGTGGATTGTGGTTCATGTTGTACCCAGGCGCAGACGTCTTATTGATACTACTGCATTAGAGCTCAATGATGAGCATGAAGGAGATGGTTGATGGTATCTTTACATTCTTGAAGACACTTTTATCAAATTATCTACAAAATCACTTTATTGTCACTTTACACTCACTTATTGTCACTTTTTTGTCACTTATTTTCACTCTTTTGTCACATTTGGGTCATTTTATTAGCATATTGTGATAGTATTTATATCATTTCTTTGTCACTACTTTTGTTATTATAAAGTCAGTCTATTGTCAGATTTCTGGCAAATACTTTTGTCAAAACTATATCAATCTATGGTCACAATTTTGTCATCTAAATGGTACGTTATAGTCAGATTTATATCATTTTTTTGTCACTATTTTCGTCATTATTAAGTCAATTTATTGTCACATTCTTGACATATGGTTTTGTCAGAACCATGTCAGTCTAGTGTCATATGATAGTCATCATTTTGTCACTTTTTTTTGTCACTACTGTGGCACTCCATTGTCATATCTATTGTCATTTGGATGTCACTATTTGTGTCACAGTTATTGTCACTTTTGTATCAGTTTTTTGACATGTTATTTTACTGACAAAAAAAGTGACAATAAATCACTGTTCTCTTGTAGTGTGTATTTATTTTCATGATTTAATAATAATGACGGATTATGGGACCAGAACAAAAGAGAGGGCATGAGCCCCAACAGAACAGAGGACCTAAGTCCAAACAAAATACTACATGGGAACTAAGCTTCCATTACGACGAAGAAAAGAAAATAAGAAAATAACAAAGGAATATGGATGTTATGGACACTAACAGTAGCCAATCCACGGGTTTTGCGGCCAATGGTCGTGAATGATAGTTATGCCTCCCCTATACACTGCCAACTTATTTTGCAACCTAGCTTCTCGAACTTTACATAGCTCCTCATGGCTTCTAGTCAGCTGTATGGGAGAAAGGTCCTCCTGGACAGAGAAGTTAGTGTTCTTGAGGTGACTGTCGTGCTGAAGGACATAAAGCCTATCTTGCATGGTACTAAGCTGCACAACCATATGACGAGGCCGATCTGGTCTCTGAGCCCCAACTCTTTGGGCTGTAGCAATACTGGGCTTCTAGATGTGCATGGTATCTGTAATGAAGTATGCGGCCTGTTTAGTGTCTAGACAAGAACCTGTCTGGGGTATCCCCACTATTTGCAAATTCATGCCTGGTCGAAGTGCATCCTTCCAAAATGGGCATGTGGTTTGGGTATGATGGACTTCTTACTACTGAGCATGTGCTCAGATTGATATGATGCTGGAGTAAATCCTCAAGAATGCAAGTAGAAGCTCCTCGCTGCTCCATCGCTGCTGCTCCGTCGCTGCTCTGTGCTCAACATAATTTTTACTTACATTCTTTATTTGAAACAGTGCCACGTGGCACAGTGTTACTGGTGGACGCGAAAGAATGCTTCCTAAGTGTTTTTTACGTGTCATGACATCTGTGCATGTGCATGGGGCAAGAGCAAACTGTTCCCTACCCAGTGACATTGGAGATGACTATTTTCTAGGACTGTGGAGTATAGCAAAATTAGCGATAATAGCTTACCTTCAATTATGAGACTTGGGCCTGCTAGTAATGCTTGAGACTAGGTATTCAAAAGAAGTTCTGAATCCAACGGATTTAAGCATGAGAGCACATGTTGTTGACTGTAGGGCAAAAAGCTGGTCCAGGAAGTCTGGTCGGTTTTATTTGTGGCGGATGCTGCCTGACAGAGTCATGATAGGAATTTGACTCAACCATCGATTGATTCATCTGTATCACCGAGCCCACTCAATTCACTTCTGTCGAGTATGTTGTCAGGGAGACTTGCAGCCTTCCACTTCAGGCTGTCGATTCACAGTTCCGACTACTGCAATGCCGCTCCAATCTGCCAATTCAATAACGTAGGAAAATTGCACAACAACAAAATTTTTGCCCTAATAAAATTGATCTGGCAAGTCGGGTCCTTCGGAGTTAATCTTCGAAGCTCCTCTATTTGGTCTTTTTGCTCTGTGCTATCCTCAATGCCAAAGGAGCTGGTGCTATCCGGCGGGGCCTGGGCGCTTAGACGATGGAAGGCAACCATGCATCCTTAACATACCTAAGTACTTAAATATTAATATATAAAGTATTTAGCGCTGGGGAAGCCAGCGCCCTGTCTAGAGTCAAATTTGTGCACAATGAAGAACCTTATTTTTGGGTTGCCCCTAAGGGGGCAGACCCTCGTTTATGTGGGTTTATGGCATATCCAAGTATATGCCAGCATATGCTTAGAATATGCTAGTGACTGCTCCAAACTGGCTGTTGCCAGTAAACTCGCGGTCAGCACTGTTGCCGCCCGAAACCCCCCTCCAGGACTCAGGCTTCGGCTATGGCTATGCCTCTCGCCGGAGTATTGCATGCAGATTTTTATTAAAGCAGAGTATTGCACTATATTTTAGGTGCCTAGCAACAGCCGGAGGAAGGTAAGGCACAAGGTCGACTATAGTTAAGCCCTTTCAACTTCCGTCAAATCTTAGAAGCAGGGGAAGGCCCTGTAGATCGGAAGACAGTCCTTGTAGATCGAATGTTTTTTTGTTTCGCCCCTGCTCTGTTTCGGGATGCAAACGTCCTCTATTCTATTCCTTGAAAGGTCGGATTTCTAGCAGCTGTTTAATCCGTCTGGATCAGCTTTGACCTGCTTCAAATCCCCTTGATTTACAACAAAGGTTAGCTCTGTCTATGGCGGATTCCGGTCAGTCCACAGCAGACCCTTGCAAAAAATACAGTAACATAACATACCATGAAGGTTTAGTTACAAATTTTAGTGTTTTTTCTCAGGAGATGGATGATTCATAAGTAACAAAATAATGTAACATATATGAGAAAGGATCACTAACAAGGGATTACCCTGTTTAGTTGGCAGATGTGGCTGATAGCAATGCCATAAGTTTGACTGTGAATACCGCATTTGAATGGAGACCAATAGACGTGCTGGTTTGCAATGCTGGAAAAGCTCATGCAGGGTTTATAGACGAAGTTCCACTCAAGGATCTAGAGGCAGTGTTGCAAACTAACGTTTTTGACACCCTTTACACTGTACATGCTATGGTAGTACAACCTCTGTTCTTCTTCTCTATGTTTGCCTTCTTGATAATGGGTGCTTTAACAATGGGTATGACACCAATTCTGCAGCAATATGTCGATTCTGGGACTACGCAGAAGAATGTCTGAAGACAATGCCGTTTCTTGCAGGTGCTTTAGCATGGGTCTTGCTTCTAAATCATGTTTTTAAACATTGTAAGACATAGTAGGAGCAAGAAGAGAAATCCTATGCCAAATGTGATCTATGAAGTGCCTTTCTGGTGTACAAGACTCTTATGTTAGTGCTGAAAGATGCAACTCCCTTGATACATCTGTCCATTTTTAGGACTGCTGCATGCAAAGTTTGTGAAATATGTGATAGATGGTTCCCTGCTCTATGTGGGGAGTATGACAACTTGACAAGTAATTTTAAAATTTTGTCAATCTGACAGTACATTGTGGTTTATCTGGTTCCTTGATCAAAAAACGCAGATTCTCGGGGGTATTTTCCATCAATGAGTTATCTTAGTGATGCTGATTAGAGAGGTCTAATGCTCTTCTTATATGATTCATCAGGTCCAGAAGATAGACTACCAATGGTATAATTGTCACAACAAATTTTCTTCTTTGATCAATTCAAACTTATCATTCAAAAGGACTTTGGGCCTCTCCTTGCCTTTGTCATCCCATTAACGGGTTTCTCATTCAAACTAGTCTGCCCATCTTAGGATTTTGCTTAAAGTCAAGGGAATACTTATATCTGATTCAAGGAACAGCGTGCTTGTAGAACTGTTGTGGAGAAGGTTCGATTAGGACTTGGGATATTTGTTATCTTAATTGTACTTTAGTAATGCCCACACTTTGAAGTGGATGCTTGTGGATTTAAAAGTGATAACGTCCTTTCCTAAAATACTGTTCTAATTCAACTTGTTCAAGTTGAGGGGCTATGGAACGTAATGTTCTAACTCAGATAATCCCTCAGGTTCTAAGGCACTCTTTTTTGGAAAAAACTTGTTGAGCCCTGTAAAAAAAGAAGGCATCCAAAAATGGCTTGTTCTCATCTTCAGCGACGTACCGAAATGGTAAATGAACCAACAATGGTCCTTCATATTTCACATTGAATAACAAGTGGTCTCAACAATTAATATATTTTATTTTGTTCTTATCTACATGCATTTCAACCTTTAGATTGGGGGATATTCTAAAACATATATCGCAAAGGTGCATCCCAGCCCTACACCTCAAATGCTTAGGTGGCTCTATATTTTAATCCTTTGCAAACACTTCATATGCAATGTTGACTTTCAAAATAGCACTTGCTTCCTATTAGCAACTTCTCAATTCATAGTTAGCAAGTATATGCCATGATAGGCTTTGTACAAGATTAGAAGCCTAAAATATCACCTACAGCATGGTCCACAAGATTTGTAGACTCTTCAGAGTATTTTAGATGCGCTCTCTCGAACTTGCTTGCCAATTTAATTGATAAACCTTTAATTTTTGCAGGCAGGTTCCATTTTATCACTCTAAAGTTGATCTTTGGAGCTTTTCATGGAAGTTTTTTTTGTTGAAGGACGTCAGACTTTATTCAATCAAAGAGTCAAATACAAGTATAAATGCAGAGACAGGAATAAAAAGCTCAGCGGATAAGCGGAGACCCACCGAGTGAAGCAACCTGCCTAAGCATAAGAGTGCACATCCAAAAACTCCTCAAAAATCAATCGCCTCTTGCGAGGGGCAAGTGAAGAACAATGATACGACTTTACAATGTAGCCTTGAGCTTCTTGGAGAACACATATCGCCACATCGGACCTTTGAAGATTACCAATCTTAGATGTCTTTTCCAGATAGTCCAAAGCAACCATCCCGGGCGCTAGATGAAAAGCTTTGGCCTTGTAACTCTGTCAGTACTTGGGTAAATTGCCAAAAGCGGTTGTTGACTTGTTAGTGAAACCCAAAAAGGGAAAACAACCGGGCCCATACACGTCTAAGGTGTTCACATATGAAAAGCAATGCTCAATGGTCTCGGATCCACGCTTGCATCTTTGGACAATCGATTTGATATTCTATGGTTAAACTTATGGACAAGCACATTAACCCGCAGACACCGATGAAGAATCTGCCACCAAAGAACTGCCACTTTAGGATGAAGTAGCTTGTCCCATGCCCAAGACCACACCTTCTGCCATTGAAGAGGAGGAAGTTGAAGAGACCACTTATTAGACGGAGGAAGAATATCAGTATCAAGCAACAACTGATACAAATATCCTTAAGGTTTTATAAAATAAGGCCCCCTTTTTGAACTTTCTGCTTTGGGTGTTAGATCTTTCTTCTATTGATGGCAAAGCATGTAGTACATTAGTTTTTTTTCTCTAAATCTTAGCATATTTTGCTTCTTTCAAGTGTTATTGGAATGCGACTGCTAAAAGAGCATGCATTCTTTTCCATCCACTATACCAAATGTTCGAGTATGAAGTAGATTATGGGTATAGATAAGTTGCAGGTGCACTCTTACATCATATTGATACCATTCTTACACCATATCAATGAAATTCTAGATCAGCACTCTTGGTCTTAGCCATCTGCCAGTCCAAACTTAAAACATAAAAACTGCACTGCACCATGCATCAATGCTCATATATGGCTATGATTCTTAAGGTGTCATGTCTAGGTCTTGGAACTGCTGTTGTTGTTTTAGAAGATAAAAAAACAAGCAAACACACCTTCAGGCCATCAGAGGGCAACCCTCCATGCGCAGCACCTTGTTTCAATTTTATATAATGTTTATGGCTTTATTCTTGTGGTTCCTTTGTTTTTCAAATCAAGCTAGACTATGTAGAAAAGAGAGATTGCTTTTAGGTTTGCAAATTAGTCTGGGCATAGTTATGTCTTGAAGGGAATTATTCACATCTCACAATTCCAACATAAAAATTTTCATCATTGGGCCATAGGCATATGAATATGGTCATAGGTGTTTCCTTTTGATCGAAAGGTTGAATTCAAAATGCCAACATAAATACTAAGGCAAACAATACATGCATAGCGTATTGATGTTTCCATATTTCTCAAAATGTCTCTTAACATGGTAATAAAGATCATTTTCTAACATTGCCTGAAATGCTCGAGCAAATGCTTGAGTGCCCGATATGCGATTACATCTTAAGAAGGCCCATCTTTGATTTCTCTGCAAATATAAAAACACCGAGCAAATTTGAGCTTTTCGCACCTCAATTGTGTTCCTTTTATGGATAGTTTTTCCAAATTGCTAAACCATTCAAATCTCTTTTATTACAAACTTTCATCACCAAAGCACAGCATTAGATGCAGTTTTGCTTAAGAATTTGCTTATAATCCCGCCTAGAACACTTCAAATCTTTGCCAAATCAGGACCCATTTTGTGAATTGGTTCCTATTTAAGTTCAACTATTCAAGTACATACAACCCATTTAAAATATCCATTATTGCGTCCGACATATGCTTTGCTTTTTCAAAATTTCTATATAGCAATTTGACATAATGTAAATAGGTAGTCGTGAACCTAAGAAATGATAATACATGATGCCACATACAACGTGATCAGTTGCTAAGGATAATTCTGTAGTTTGATTTTATAAGGAGATACAGAATTCTGCAAGGGGATCATTCAAAAAATGAGCTTAAAATTGAGGCATCCACGTTACATTACAGGGAAAATCCACTTCTTGTTCTAGTTTGACAACATAGCATGTAAAGGACATAACTTCAAAAAGAAAACTCTGTTTTTTATCCATGAGCATTTATTGGAAAGCTTAATGAGCATCCTACAAAAGCATTTAGGTCCATATTTCCCACATTCATAGTTTAAATTAAATGGGTCAAATAAAGCAAAATATATTAACCACAATACAACTGCATGAAATAAAACTATTTTGCAATTTCGGCCATAACTTGTAAAGCAGAGCTCTGTTTTATTAGCAAGGGTATCCGTTGGAAAGCCTCTAAGAAGATTTTAAAATGATGCTAGGCGCAGAGTTTTCAAATTTTTGCTGTAGGTATGTCAAAAATGGCAAAATCCACTTGCTGTCCTAGTTTGACAGCAGAACATGTAAAGGACATAACTTCAAAAAGAAAGCTCTGTTTTTTATCTATGAGCATTTATTGGAAAGCTTAATGAGCGTCTTACAAAAGCACTTAGGTGTATATTTCTGAAATTCATGGTTTAAATGGGTCAAATACAGCAAAACATATCAGCCACAACACAACTGCATGAAATAAAACTATTTTCCAATTTGAGCCATAACTTGCAAAGCTCTATTTTATTAGCAAGGATATCCATTGGAAAGCTTGCAAGATGATTTAAAAAAAATGCTAGGCACAGAGTTTTCAAAATTTTATTGTAGATATATCAAAAATGGCAAAATCCGTAGGCTGTTTTAGTTTGACAACAGCAGAGCATGTGAACGGCATAATATGAAAAAGAAAGTTCTGTTTTTATCCATGAGCATTTAGTGGAAAGTCCTACGAAAGCACTGCGGTGCATATTTCTCAAATTCATAGTTTCAATAGGTCAAATAAGCCAAAAGATATCTGCTATCAGAAAGAAAGCATTACTTTACCTGGAGTCCACGCTAGTTCTAAAATAACATGACCTTCTTTTGTACACAAGACTAACCGTGCATGTATTTCTGCATGAGATCCACATGAACCAGGTCATAAAGATCATATTAAGAATCAGGATATTGAAATCGTACTAATGCAGACAACAGAAAATTATTAGACATGTGACTCAATGATTGTTATGAAAAAAAGGATTATTTGCAATTAAATGATACACTTAAATTTCCTTTTTGCATTTGACATGATAAGCAACCATCCTTATGCAATTTCTAACATTGCGCCATGCCAAGAGGTAAAGGGCTCATATGCCCTGTGCTCTTTTTCTAGATTCAGCAAAAGTCCTATGAGGTAGAATTAAACGTTGCATTAACTCCTCTATCCTACAAATAGAAGTACAGATGATCCTACATTATAAACATTGCAGGAATAAACCCAACTTAGTGCATTGCATCAAGAGGCCTGGTACTTTGAAAGTAACACAGTCTATGACAAAGCATCACGAACAAAGAGACGTTCCATTTATCTAAATCTTGTATGAATTTCTTTGCTACTCGCGCTTACAAATAGAGATGCAAGTTTACTTGATTTCAACCTAGATTACATTCAAGAGATAGGGATTGCAAGCTTACCTTAGATCATTGAGCTTATAGCAAAGCCGAGTTTTTATTCTTTCCCAACAATTAGTGTAGGAATCATAAAATGCCTGCCAATCAACGCTCCTAGATCCTTTGCATGCTATGCAAGACTTCTTAGTTGCAGCCAATACAACCATAATAAGAAACGAAAATTTAATTCTGGAAAAGAACTTTATCGAATCATAGAGGAAGACCATCCAGCCAAGTCCATCAAGCCAAGTGATTTGGTATGAAAACGCAAGTCTTTGCTGAGAATCGGTTGGATTAAAGCCGAAATAGTAGGGAGTGAAAGCCAGAGCTCTGTAACAAAGGAACGGTTACCAAAATTCAGCAGCAAAAATTCTCGTACTATGGTATTGGAAATAATTGCCATACCAGCGTTTTTTTTTATTTTTTTTATTGAAGGCATGGTTGGTGGGACTTGCACCCACCCACGTCTTCCACCCGATGGTAGCCAGTGGGTTTTGAACCCTAGTGGGGATCACCCCAATCTAAGGCCTTACCACTAGACCACCACCGCGATGGGCCGTTTTTAGATTGTTATGGTTGTAATTTCACTCTAGAGCATTCCGTTGATACCGGATTTGCTTCTGATTACTGCAAACCCTGAAGATCCCAGTTATCGATGTGAGGAAGCTGCCCAAATGGAACTTCGACTTCATAAAATTAGCTCTGAACCTGTTTCATTCTCTGCCCATCTAGTAAAAGGCTCAAATTTGAGACTCAAATTTCAACATTAGGCTTTGTGCTTGCAAAAAATTCTCGCAAAAAATTCTCCCAAGGAGTCTTCTGTGTATACCTGGGGAAATCTGTTACTTCACAAGTGCCAATTCATAAAGCTTTGCAACTGCAAGAGCTTAATTTTCAAAGCTGTAAGAGCCTTGCAAAGACGGCTTGGCTTGGCACTTATGGGGTCTGTCGGAACTACGAGCGACACCAAATTTGGATCCAGTGCAACTGTTTTAGCCCAAATACAGTATATTATTATAAATGTTATTTTTTGTCACGTGGCACTCATGACCAGCCCCTCGCTCTTTCGAGGTGTAAATGCTATTTTTTGTCGCGTGGCATGCGTGACTAGCCCCTCGCGTTTCAAGGTTTTTTCTCTCTTTTTTTTTTTTTTTTTTTTTGGTGATGTGCAGGTCCAGGGATGGAGTTTTTTTTTTTTTATGCATTAATAAATGTGAATATCCAATTGCTTAGACAAGGGTCCTTTTTATTAAAGTATTAGCCATGGGGGCGAAGGTATGCCCTTTGTGAAGAAGACATGTGGGAACATTTAGCAGCCTTGCTTGTCCAAGCCCTTTGCCGAGATTTTATCGCTAGGGTTTTTCCTCGAAAGAGCGGGGTTTTTTAATCCCGGCGATAAACTCTCGGCAGGTACACTAGCCAACATCTGAGGCATAAAATTTTATTTGGGGTCCAGGTGTTATAACTGAGTATTCCCTATGTTTTTCATTTTTTGGGTAGCCTGCGATGTACAGCTAACCACTCTATACCATTGTAGAAAAATTGCTGAGATGAACGCAGGCTACCCAAAAAAATGAAAACGTAGGAATACCCCAGCTATATAACACTGGATCCCAAATAAAATTGTGCCCTACAGATGTTGGCTAGTGTACCTGCCTAAAGTTTATCGCTGGGATTAAAAAACCTCACCCTTTTGGATTCTCGGGGAAAAACCCTAGCAATGAAATCTCGGCAAGGGGCTTGGACAACACAAGGCTGCTAAACATTCCCAAAAAAAAAAAAAAAAACACTCTACAGAGAATACCGAAGTGGCCCATCGCCCCTGGAACTGCACATCACCAATAAAAAAAAACAATAGAGAAAAAATCTCAAAAAGCGAGGGACTGGTCACGCGTGCCACGCGACAAAAAACAACGTTTACATCTCGAAAAAAGCGAAAGGCTGGTCACGCGTGCCACGTGATAGAAAACAACATTTATAATAATATACACATTAAGGGAGGGTGGGTAGGAGTCAAGGGAACTGCTGAGAGAGGAGAAAACGCCAATGAGAAGTCGATGAAGAACCTGCAAGAAATAGCGATCCCCAAACGAACCAGAGCCCCAGAAAATGCATGTGATGTCGCATGAAAACAGACAAAGGCTCCCGACAAAAAGAGAACTTCCTTATCAAAACGGGATCGAGGTCGAAGGTTGAAGGATGGCAAAAAAAGGGACAAAATCGAGGAAGAACATGTCACAACATGGAAAAAGACGTCAAACGGGCAAACCAAGCAGGGAGAAGCCCCTCCGCTGCCTGGTATCAAAGAAAGAGAGTCAAGGGAACTGCTGAGAGAGGAGAAAACGCCGATGAGAAGTCGATAAAGAACCTGCAAGAAATAGTGATCTCCAAACGAATCAGCGCCCCAGAAAGTGCATGCAATGCATGCATGGGAGAGATGCATGCTCGCCCATTCGAGAATATCGATCCGATGGCTCGGATCAATCTGCATTCTTGAATAAGGAGCTTTTGTCTGTTTTCATGCGAGCCCTTATTCGAGAATTGTAGTGTTATTGACATTTATATGTGACTAAGAATCTTAACTGTTTGTTCTGATGCAAAAACAATTGTTGTTCTTGAATCTTTGGCAGTAGAGGTTTTGGAGCTTCTTTCTAAAGTGACTACTGGATATGACGGCATCATTTCTAACATTTACTAGGTTTTGTTTCCCAAGAATGGTATTGCAGCCTCTGAGAAATTTAAGAAGGCAGAGAAGAAGAAATCCAAGAGCTAAGCATATTTTTTTCTTTCCTCTGTAAGGACATAACTAGTCTTCTTTCCAAGCCTCTATCTTCAGGTATTTGCTGCTTCATTTAGTATTCCTTCACTTGCAAATGCTTTAAGAAATAAATGATAGCCTCGCTTCCTTTGTGAGATACAACTTATCAATTCCAACCGGTTGCAAGAGCTCAAAACTAGAAATCAAATGACCAAGAACAAGGAAAACAATGGATATGGCAAAATTAATTTCAAGTAGCTTCTTACCAAATGCGACGAGCCTAAATCATTGCCCCTTCTATTATTATCTCCGACAAAGATGTTCAGGATCTTTTGCCTTCCAAGTCCATTGAAATAATTTCACCGAAAAGATAAGATATGACTTATACAATAGCTTCATACAACAATGCCTTTTTCTACAAGTTGTGCATCATAGTTATAGAACATATAATTGTGAAGCATAGAGATTTTGTGGAGATGTCTAATTGGGATAAAGCACTTTTCAGATGAAACGCTGGATGTGCCTGTGGATGGGTATAATGCCAAATAATTTAATTTCCATATAAGGGCAATGAAAGATATGGCTAAAAGTATTCCTTCTCAACAATGGCTGGAAAAAGTCGTTACACATAGTAGGTGTACCTTAGAGGAAGAACACGTGGGGCTTCTTGTTGCCATCTATAAACTCTGAAGGCAACCTGAAGAACATGGAATGCCTCAATGGAAGGTGCCCCATGAGCCACCTGCTAGCATGTCCAACCAATTTTTCCACCCTCCTCTCGCATTCTTTCGTCAATCGCCGGGTCGAATATGCATGTTCTCCAACCTCTGTTGATGCCGCATGCAATGCTTGCAGGATTCTTTGTGCTCCTTAGAGCTCTGAAATCTTTTTCTTCTCCTCCTCATCTCTTGAGGTTCTGTAGTGCCTGTGATCATGAGCAAACTTATCCCAAAGCCCTGGTAAGGGTGTAGCCTGAGCAGGATTTGTGCCATGTCCCCTGCCATCTAGAACAGAGGGAGTCCATAATTAACAATTACGATGCCATTAGTCATGAGTAATGAAGAAAAAGTTGCAAAATTAAAATAGTTTGTAGATAATTCATTGCATTTAGATGCATCTAATCACATATACATATATAAATGGTTTCATCATTTGGACAAGTAATGCCTTTCTCGACTCAAGAAAGGCCCTAAGAAGTCAATATACAAGTATTTTCATCACAGAATATAATATAGTTTTTCACATCTTTTCACAACTTTTCACAATTTTGTTACTGCAACTCAAAATTCACTGATTATGACATCAATCTCCTTGAGCTTCGGATAGTTCCTTAGTACATCGGCCACTAGAATGGAAAACGGGGACTCAGCCAACACCGGAAAACGAAATAAATTCGTTTCATATTCTTTTGGTCGATAACTTTTTGCAATGATGGTATTATCTGAGTTATGATAGCACTTATAAGTGTTGTCGTCTATGATAATAGTAATATGTGGTAAGCTTCATAAACTCTTTCCAGCCTTCATAAGCAGTAAAAGTATTCAAGGTTGCGAAGGTGGGGTTTATGATGGTTGGGCATACACATGATGATAGAGATGCATTCTTTGGGACTTTCTCTACCCTAAACTAATAGATGTGTTTGAGAGCTGCATTGACCCTAACCCAATGGCCTTCTTGATCGATTTGGTTGCAGATTGGAAATCATTTATAAAGGGATACTTATTGGATGGTAAGGATCAGTTGACAGGCCACATGGAGCCACTTTAGTTTAAGTTGATGGAATACCAATCATACAATATAAGTGGAGGCCAGGCAATAAGTTGTGGATGCCTGTGAAATTGAGATATGGCAAAGGGGGCCTAAGGGTGAAGTTCTTCTTCCTATGGGGGAGCCAAAACCACTTTCTCCTTTCAAGATCATTAAAGACTCTAGCAACTAGTGAAGGGCATTCAGGATTACATAACACACTAGAAGGATGTTCGAAAGGGAAAGCACATCTCATTTCTCAAGAAAAATCACATGGACTCCCTAATCAATTGCTGAGAGAAAGTTGTGACATGCTTAGAAACAGAACAACCATGTGGGGGGAAGCTGAGAGACAGTTTCTTGCGGGAGTCTAGATGGAAGGGTTCTCAGGGAGCAAGCACATCAAAGAAAGTTGGCTTGAATCCCAACAATGGCTAGTGGTTTGTGGGAAGCAACGCCTCAAAGCTGAAGTGGTTTGACCTTCCTGAGTGGGATCCTTTCGAGGACATCAGTAAGGCCTGACGATAAGGACTATCCAATATGGTTAGGACTTTCTGACGTTACCACCACCATGCATGATGGGAAGAAGTTGCATCCTGGATTTCAAGTTCAAGATTGGGAGCCTATTGCGAGGCAGAAGAGGGGCAACTTGAAGGAGCAGTACTCCGACTGCTGGAAGAAGAAGTGAAGGGAAAATCCTATTGAACCTCAAAGAAGAGAATTGATGGAGTATGTGATATGGTCATACTTTACCTGTCACATTTCAAAGGACAAGACCCACAAGATTCCCAGGAGGGAAATTGACAAAGCCATGAGCAACCTCCATGCTATAAAGTTGTATGAGAGTGGATAATATTATTTGTGAGAACTTTCTCAACCCATGGTTTATAAATTTTAAGAGAAAAACAAGTGAGCTAGTTCTTTTTCTATGATGTGTATTTCTATCAGTCACTCAATGTAAAGCTTTTCTTTGTTTGTATGAGTTCCATTTTCCTGCACGAGGCCCAAATGCCAGGATTGACCCACTTTAATTAAATGTGACTTCGGTGCAAAAATGATACATCCACCACTCTTGTGAGAATCTATTTTGCACCAAATCGGCAATACATATGAAAAATTGCAAGTATTTAATAGATACAATGACCCAAAACTAATGAATCAATTATAATACAAAGGTACTGACACTCATCGTGCACAAAATATATCAACACACATATATATACAAAAAGGTATCACATATCAATATCAATTTGTCCAAAAAAAAACATTACACTTGAACTTTCTAACTACATTTTTGGAAGTATCTAGCTGATTGATACTTCATGTCTTGCACAGTTATGCGATTTCTGGATGCACAATAGTAGAGATTTTCCTCAAAAATACTCCATAGGAACACATATGGTATTGGTTTGCTCTGCTCTCCTCTTTCTTACTTTTCTTCTTTTGGTTTGTTCCGCTCTTCTCTTTCTTCACTTTACTTCTCTCATAGACCATCTGGTCTCCGCGGATGATAAATCAAAAATTAATTCAATTCTTTTGCTATACAACTCCATTTAGACTAATTTAGCAAAAGAAGCTTTGGAATCAGAGGCTTTGTGCGCTTGCCAATACCTGATTTCATGTAAAGCATGTATACCCAAAGGCACCATCTGGAGCCTTTTGGGGACCTCTATATTTGATATTAGATCCCTTGCTTTTACTTCCTCTCATTTTCAAGGTTGTATGTCCCCTTACTTGCTCCTTTTCCAACTTATCTAGCAGTAGGAATAAGCCAAGAATTCGATGTAGCCTTTACTTTTAGGCGAGTTTGAGATTTACTCACTATAGAGCTACTGGCTTGACCAGGATTTTATTTTCCCTTCTCATCCACATGCCCCTTCTCCTCATCATTCCCAGATGCCTTTTCACCTGTCGACTCCTCATCCTCATCAGCTTATTCTCCTTAGTCCTTTCATCCTTCGCAATCTTCCCCTCCACCTTGTCCTCATTAGCCTTTTGATCCTAATGATGTCATCCCCCTTTCCAGAACAGGAGGAGGAGCTTCAAAGATTGCTAACTGCTCTAGAATGGTTTTTCCATGAGTGGCTAGTGAGAAAGTGCAGAAAAGATTTCTATTATATGAGCTAGGGGTGAAGGTTTAGACACCATATGAAATGATATTAGTTCAAGTTGGTATGATTCCACTTGAAACTGGAACACGATAACACAATATCAAACATTTATTTACTATAATTATATTGGGTGGTATCAGCAACTTATCTCATGGTCAAAATGGTGGGGCATTAATGTTTCAAATGTAACAGATATTGATCTTGGTATTTATGATTGGGTAACAGATAAAGCAGTGCAAAAACTATGGGCTCGATCCGGAGTTAAGATGGAGTTCTATGAGCGCGAAGTGAATCCGATGTTGATTTATATAAAACAAAAATACTTGCCCGTAGTCGCATTGTGAAGGCGTACAAATGTTCTTCCTTGAAGGATGACATCAAAAGTGTCATTTGGGAGCAATATCTTCAGATTCACACCTACTCATAGCAAACAGTTCTCTGCTTTTCTATGTTAGGTATGTGGTGGGTAGTGTTGCTCTAGTGGATATCTTCTCCACTGGATTTTGAGTCCCCCATGTACTCTTTGTATTCTTGTGAGTAATAAAGGTCCACGTTCATAAAAAAAAAAAAAAAAAAAAAACTTGCGTGCATGCATATGAGCGAAGAAAAGAAGATTCATATTGCATGCAAGGCTATATAGTCATCATTTAGAGATTGAGGTGGGCAGAGGAAATATACTATGTGAAATTAGGTTTTCCAAATTGAAAATGATTAGTTCTTTTAATCCCGTAAAGAATGAGAATGAGAATGAGAATGAGAATGATTTTTTATCGTCCACTGAGGCCAAAAAGGGGATACATATGCACCCTTCATACTTTCTTAAGAATCCTAGACATGGTGGCTTACATCAATATCTATTTGCTCGAAATAAATCACCTCAAACCTCTAGAGAAGCTTCCATATGCACGAGGTGGAGAGAGTGAGGGTCATCATTACGGGCACTATAAAATACTTCAGGATTCCAAAGTTTCCGGCAAATTAGATATGGCAACCTTACTTAGTGACTATATATCGAGTTGTTTAGCATGACATATAAAAAGTTGTGCATGGGAATCTCGTTTATGGTTTCACACATAATGGTTATAATCAATCGTATAAGCTTGAATGACCATCAGGGATAGGTTCAATACTATATACGTTTTATACTCAATATGTATTATTCGAATAACACGGCATTAATTTGAAGTATAATACGTCAAAAATACGGCAAAAAAATTTCCGGCGTCGGAAATTTTTCGCGTGGTTTCGCTTACGCAAAACTTAATTTTTTTTTTTTTTTAAATATTTTTGCGTAAGCGAAACCGAAGGTTTCGCTTACGTGAAAAAAGTTTCGCACGGAGGGTTGCCCTCCAGTGGCCCGAGAGTGTGTTTTTTATGTTTATTGTTTGGTCGTTTCATGTTGAATTTTCTTTGTTTAATGTCGAGCCTTATTAATGTATAAACGCAGGGATTCGTTTTCTTCGCCCAAAAGTTCTTTTATTTATTTCATAAATTGTGGAGGTTAATTCACACAACTGAGGAGGAAGGGGAAAGCATTGATAACTTCATCCAGAACTAGGCCTTCACCAATAGGTCTTGCCTTAAAACTGACTCAAGGAATCTTGCAACCCCCACTTCGCCTACACCAAATAATCTAAGAAGCTTCAAAACAAAATACCCAGTTTGCACAATTCTTGTAACTTTACCTGTGAAAGCACACTTCACCAGAGGTTGGACTCCAAGATATTATGAAAAGGAGCCGACTCCACTAGCTCATGCTCTGCTGCAAAATGCACTGCTTAAAGAAGAAAATCGTAGTGTTCACCTTGAGGTTCTGAATCTAGCAAATGTACACCTTTAGTTCACGATGAAGGATGCGATTTAAATGGAGATAATCAAGAGCCAGCAACAACTGGGCAAACCACTTGCAGAATTTCTACCAGAAATGCATTTTCACGTATCAATAATTGATATATGTCTTTTGTTATTGAGGACTATAAGCTTTTATGATAATCAGAGGCTGACCTCTTCAGCAGGAAATGGCATGCCATTCGCTTTCCGAAAATTAATCCAAAGGAATTTTGAAAAAAAAGGCTAGGGGGGACTCGTACCTCCACCTTAGCCAAAAGGTTACAACATCCCCTAAGGACAAAGAAAAGACATCTAAAGGAAACCTAACATCGATTAAAGGCGGAAACCTTACTTTTTAAAGTGTTAACACCAATAAAGTGGGAGGGAATAGGACTCAACGGACAAATTAAAAACTTAGGTAGACACGTGGGGTTTGCCAGAATGACTATCCCCACCTACCTCTGGTCATACAAAATAATCATAATGGCGCCCGGCAAGACGATTCGAAAGCACTTTCGTCGTGATTAGACCGTCCGGAAAAGGGAAAAGTTTGATCGTGGCACCTTTAGCATTTTCTTTCCCTTTAGCTGAGAGGCCATGGCCATGGCGACCATTCCATTCCGGCATGGTGAAACTGTGAAGCTTCCGCTATGGCGCTATCTCAAAATGTTGTTTCACTGCATGCGGTACATGTCTTTGATCTCTGCATGTGCATGCCCATTCCGGCAGTTTGCATGTCTTTGTGCATGAACTGAGACCCTATAAAGCTTGATCTTCAAGTCCGACATGCTTCCACCAAGATGAACTAAGGGATCCGGCACTCTTCTATTATACCGATCTGTAGATCCATGATTGGCTTCATTATCCATTCCGGCGTTGATATCAAAGGTAGAATCATATTTTTCCACGACTTATTCATATGGACTGATGGAGCTCTAATCGAATCTTCTTGCGGATATCCAGTCACGAGGAAGAAGCTGGACTACGAATCACCGGCGTGATTATTTATGGGCGATGGAGTCTGTCACATTAAATATGGCGGAAACACTGGGAAGCAGGATCGAAACGCAAGAGCTCCAGCTTTGGAAAAGATGAGTAAAGTGTGAAAAGTTGCTTCATCCCCTTTTGGTTTATTTCTAACTGAGATTATCCGATTGCAGAGAAAGAAAAGAGCTACAAACAGGCGATGAAGCCGGTATAACCGATACGGCATAGGAAGAATCTTCTGAATAGGGGAAAGCATGTCGAATGCAACCCAAATGTCCGTTCTTAAAGCACGCATCTTCTTTTGATATTGAACGAACTAACTCTTTGCATGCGGGCATGGCGGCTGGATTTTCAAAACTTTGGTCGTGGGACTCCGCTATCACAGATAAGAGAACCTTCTTTATGATGCCGCTTTCATTTTGCACTAATTAGACTGATAAGATCTTATTACATGTAGCTGAGGCGTCGGAAAATCCTTGATCCGACTTGATCAAAAGATAAGCGAATCTACCCCTTGCCCATTTCTGATGTTTACTCTTTATTCGGTGCCTTAACCTTTTCGTTTTACATGCGAGAAGATTGGTGGCTCTGCAAGAAGAAAGGAGGGCGTAATCGAGAGGTCTGGTGAGTGATAATGGGGCCGATAATGAAGCATTTTGGATAATGATGCATATATGCCAAGATATACTTGAATATGCCCACATACCCCAACGAGGGTTTGCCCCCCTAGGGCAACCCAAAAAAGAATCATCAAGAATTTTCAAAAAAAAAAAAAAAATATGCTAGGTATATGCCAAGATATACTTGAATATGCATAATAATTTTTTTTTTTTCCGTTTAAAGGTTAAAAATTTTTCTACGCATAGGAGGTTAAAAAACGAAAAATATTTAAACCTAAAAATACATATTTTTGGACTTTATACGCCTGGAAAAATAATTTCGTACGTACAGAACCTATCCCTGATGACTATAGAGAGTATATCTAAGAGCTATAGTACAACATGGATGTTCAAGCAGATTAGGATCCGCTTTCTAGAAAGGGAAATGAAAAAGGAATCATGACATTATAGACACCAAAGTCATGAACCCAAAAAAAGTTGTTCCAAGAACCTCTTGATTGTTGTCAAATGATGTATACAAATCTTCTTGAAGTTGAGATGGTGTTTAGAGTCAATGTGTCATACAAGACTAAATCTATCGATACTAGCACCAACATTATGCATTTGTAGTAAGAGATATTACTATGATACATGGAAGTGAGACCAAGAAATGAATATTAATATTTAACATGCCAATATGTAGCACAAGAACAAAGGGTTCCAGGGGGATTTGATATGGATGTAAAAATGACAATTCTTGAAACCATAGAACATATCCCTCAAACAATTGAATGGGGGGGGTTTTTTAATCCGGGCAGTAATGTGACTGCTGCGCTTTTTGTATTGGGTCCCATAGGCAGAGTTAATTATAAAGTGGACGATAAAAACAATTTATTCTATTCTATTACATTAAATATATATCTTATCCTTATATCCTATATCTATTATTATATATATACAATTATATTATGGGTCCTATGGGGGGGTGAAAGTAGGTAGAGATTATTCCCAGTCGATTTTTTGAGGAATTAATCGCCACAATAGGCATTTGGATTTGATGGGGGGCATGTATGGGCATGCATGGGGCATGCACCCCATCCTGGCCGGTCGGACGGGCACGTGAGAAATCGTGCCCTTGATTTTAAGGTTAAGGAAGGTGCAAAGGAAATTGTTGGTAAGTAAGCTTGATCTCGTAGTCCATCTCGAGATGGATGGTGACGATGACACTTCAATCAACCCAAACTGACCCCCCTTTATTTGGGGGTTTTGATGTGTTGGATTAGATCTAGGGCTCAATTGGGGCATTTTATGTAGGTAATGTCCATCCGAAATTAGAACTTTTATATTTAATGTTTATTAAATATTGGGTGTGAAAGGAAATTGTATTACATTTAATATTTAATATGGGTGAGGTGGCACTGGCAGCAATTAAGCATCATTAATTACATTGTTAGGTGGCAAGTTTTCAGTCCCGTTTCTTCTGTAACATCGTAGGTAGCTATGGCGACCTTTGCAAGTAAAGGGAAGGCCGAGCCTTCCGATTATCCTTTACAATCCTCGTTACCTCCCCTTTGTTTTTCTACGATTAGGGTTCTTATAGTTCTTCCGAATTCCTTAGCCGATGGTTTCTTTGCAGAAGCGCGATTCTTTCCCGGTGGCATCATCTTTGCTATGGCAGGAGTAAAGCATTCTTCGTATTGGAAAGGATTTTTTTGTTCCTTATTAGTGCCAGTGCATTCCGGCATTGCCAAAACCTTCCCGAAACTTACTGAAATTTCTGCCATTTTCTATTTTCTACATATAAAGAGGAGAGATCAAAAGACAGTGGGAGTTGCGCCCATTTTTATCTGGACATGTCTGGAGCTTTAATGCAGAGCTCGAACTTACGTTTGCATGTGTTTTCCTTCGATGCATTCTGAGCTGGCTATAGCGGCTTCTCTGAATGCTTTGCAGGCTTGAAGCTTTTTTCAAAGAATAAATGAGGTTCGTACTTAACAGTGGCTCTTGCTCTATTATTTGAGGCAGACACAGGTCAAGTTATCCTGCCTTTTAAGAATGGCTGTTTCTATGAAATGACAAATGTCCCAGGCAGCAACGATTTAGATATGGTATCCATTGCCAATTTCGGGGTTTTGTGCTTATTGCTTTCTGTGTTTCCGGAGGCCTTTTCAGGATTTTGCTCCCAGCTTCAAATCTTGAAAAGAAGGCGCTGGATCTGCCATTGCGTTATGCCTCTAGCAGGTTAGCATCTAGAATGATGACACAGTTGTCACTTCTCTTTTAAAATGACTCCATTTTTATTTAGCGTTGGGATTTTGCACAGTGTTGCCTGCCATTGTTTTGGTATTTCGTTGTTCATTAGAATTGCCTGTTCATTTTGGCTTTCTTTCTCATATAAGGTATCAATCCCAGTTTGACGGTGTGAACAAATGTAACGCGACCCAGCCAATTGTGTCTGCCACTGTTCTGGTGTTCCATTTTGTTCCAGTGTCTGCCAAGATGCAAATTCCTCAACCGTCTTTGCAGATTGGTACAAAATTACGCAGATATTTGTCGAAATGGGGTGCTTCGAATTTGGATGGCCTATGCTCAAATCAGGAAAGATATGGCCAGTTCATGATCTGGGTAAGAGATTCAAACATTGAGGTGCATCATCTTGAATTTGATGGCGCTGTAGGCTTGGGTCTCTGCTTTGGCCGACTTATGTGCTGATTTGGCTGTCTGGTCAATGTCTGTTGCCAGCAGCTTCGTCAGAAAGAACTGTCCCAGTGAACGTCTCCATATTCTCTGCCCAAACTGTCTGCAAGAAACAGGGGCAGCTATGGATCGCCATGTTTGTATTTTGGAAGTGCAAATCCAGTTTTCTCTGTCGGAGCTATGGTGCCTATGACGGATTTGCTTCGGAAAGTTGGTTCCCGCAAAATCTTGTTAAATGTCCACCTTCTTGGCATGCTGATTTTCACTCTGTACCTTTTGGCTATGGCAGAGCTACCGATTGTTGGCCAGAATGGGAAAAAGAACAACATAGATGCTGGTTCTTCCAGCGCTCTGCACTCTGCAAGGCATGTGATAGCCTGCAACTCTTTTTCAGTTTTTGTGATTTGAAGAGCATAGAGAGAGCTATGATTCTTTGAGGTTCTAACATATTGGTCTTGCAAGGATATGTACATGGTTATAGCAAAATGATGTTGCCATTTTAGAAAAGCTACTGTATGATAGATGAATTTTATCTGTATGATAGAATTTTTATCTGGTCTAATTTGGTCTTCCCGTTATTGCAGGAAGAAGGGGTGATAATCTGGCCCCAGGCTTACAGAAACAAATAGATGAGACTTTGGAAGAGATAACACCACGATGCATGCTTGAGATTCTTGCTTATCATTAGATGCAGAACATAAGTCCCAGCGTGAAGCTGGTCTACAAGAAGAGCTCAAACACTTGTTATGGGATGCAGGAAATGTGTCGCTATGGTTCTTGATGGGGCATTCACACGTGAGAAATTTATGAAAGAAGCTTAAGGATGGCTGCACCAGAGCAGGCAATACATAATGGCAAATGCGACAGTGGTCTAATAGATGGGAAGACATTGCTATGTAAGAATTGTTCAGCTATGTCCATGTGATGGCTCTGCCTATATGCTTATGTCAGACATCTATTCTGAGGCATGTATGTGGTCAGATGCTGTGCGGAATAGATGAGCTTAGGCAGTGTGCAGGTGCATGGAAAAAACCTGCAATGGCATGGATTTGAGATTGATAACAACGTGCATGAGTTCTTTGTGAAGATAGAAGCCATCGAAGAGTGAAGAGATCTATGCCACATTGAAACGTCTAAGTACACAAATGAAGGAAAGCGGATACTTTCCAAAACTTGATGATGCAAATCCAGTGCAAAGTAAGTGCCTTAAGTATTTAGTTACTGCCTTTTCCAATGTTCATCAGCAATTGCTCTGTGATTCACTAAAAACAAATGTTAAAACTCATTCCTTTTGGGAAGAAATAAGCTGGCTATTGTGGTCTCTATTTGTCCTGTGACAACTATGGAACTACGGCGATCACTCAGTTAGATCCATAATTGCAACCTTAACTAAAGTGCCAATGAGGAAATGTCATGATAAATCTTAGTTTTTTTATTTGTAAAAAGCTGCTGCTGCTGTAGATTTCTTGAACGGTATGGATGTCAGTCAGATTTTCTAGAAACGTGGCCATAACTCCCAAATTGAAGCTCTGTTTTATGCACAAGAACATCCGTTGGAAAGGTCACTGGAAGGTCCACAATTGATGCTAGGCGTCCATTTTCCAAATTCCTAGCAGAAATGGGCCAAAACAGTGCCAAATCAGGCAATGTCCTTGCTGCCACAGTTTTACAGTCGGGTAGAAATATGGCCATAACTCCAAAATGAAAGCTCTATTTTCTGCACAGGAACATCCGGCGGAAAGGTCACTGGAAGATCCACAATTGATGCTAGGCATCCATTTTCCAAATTCTTAACATAAATGGGCTAAAACAAGTGCCAAATGGTCTAATGTCTTTGCTTGCCACAGTTTTACAGTTGAGTTATGGCCATAACTCCTAAATGAAAACTCTATTGTCTGTGCAAGAACATGTATTGGAAGATCATTGGTCAGTCCACAAATGTTGCTTGGCATACATTTTCAAATGCTTAGCATGAATGAGTCAAACCACCAAGTATGCACTCTTGAGCTTGGTTTTACAGCTGCAACAAATTTTGTTACGGCCAGTTGAATGCTTAGCTTTCTAGATATCATAACATCATCTTAAAATAGCCGCATTACACCAAGCACATGCTCTTCTCAAGGAACATGGCAAACAAATATGTCCCTGAGAATATGGCTTGTTGGGCCTTCAAAGCTGTTATAACTAGCTCGGTGTATATTTCATCGTGCCTATGTTGCAAGCAGCGGCATACGCCACTTCTTCATAGTTTTGAGATTTTATTTATGCGATTGGATCATTATCATTTTGCTTAGTTATTCTGTTTCTATGGTATTCATCAAATCCAGCCTTTAGTTTCTCTAGTTTATGATCTTGCTCTGGATTTTAAATGACTCCATGTTCTCTGTTTATGCGCTAAGCAGTTTTATGCGTTGAAGGCAAAATTCGATTTACATCAAAGGTGCACTTGGTAAGAAAGCTTGCTTTCGATCTAACATGTGTGTAACGAAAGTTGTTAAATTGGCCATTTCGGACTTGCTTTATGCTTTCATAAGCATGCGAGCTATCACTAAAGCTATGAAGATTGCGGTCGACACCCCGTCAGTTTCTTCTCTTTGATGCTTCAGGTGATGGGAAGGGAGTAAGTTGGCCCTACATATTTACATAAAAGTCTCAAACATAGTTTTGTCAATGGATTTGTCTGAAACTTCCCTATATTTTGCCATATAATGCAAGTCGGGCATTATATTAAAGGTATGAACATTATCAAGGGCATTTACATTTGTTTTGCTAGGTCCATTTTAAATGCAACCTAGTGCTTTGTCTTCAACCTGAGTCCTTCCATGTTGGATAAACTAGGGTGAGGCGTAACATCAAAGGTGTTTTTGTTACGGAATGGCATAACTAGTTCCCTGTCATTTTCATTTCAAAAACCACTTTATACTCCAATAACATGTTGTGGATGATTTGTGCGGGGATTTTCTTTGAGCTATTGTTCCATTATAGTAAGACATCGCAACATGTCAAGACATCACATTGCATTTTATTTGGACTATTGTAGGATTTTCTGCAATGCGAGATCTGCCACAATCTATAGGTGAAAGAAAATTAGATTCGCTATTGATAATGTTCTAGATGAGTATGCACATTCTATATATAATGTGCAATGTCGTGTATCATTAGAAATGGGCCCAATCGCTTATTGTTTATCATTTTTGTTCCCACTAGAAATGGAGGCAAAGAAAGTTTGGCACCATGCTTATTTGATGCGCTTGAGTAGATTCTAAAGTGGGATTTTTGTATCCTCGTAGATAATCAATTGTATTTCCTTAGCACATATATCTCATTAATAAAGGGGAGGTACATTTTAAATGCTTATGGTGCTTGAAATAGCTCTTGAATGTGTTCTTCAAACTTATGCTTGCAAGTGCTATGATCTTTGATCAAAGGTTGTATTTGGAGTTGATGTATCTACAAGAGGTTTCGGTGAAATTTCAAGCCTAGATGAACTTTTTCTTAAGCTGGAGTAGATTATGGATTTGTGGATTTGTAGTGCACATTATGATGTTTGCTATTTGTCTTTTAAATGCCATTTTTTTTATGTCTTTCAAATGGTTTTCCCTTTGGAGACAAAGCGTTTACATGCCCATTTCATAAATGTCTTTGAGATTGACATGAAAGTGGTTGTGCATGTTTGTCTTGGTTCTTATTTTTATGTTTTCATTTTGTGCCTTATATATTTTATAAAAGGCATATCAATTTAGTGAGATGATTTATTGATCATTGTACATTTAATACGATGCTTTTCTAGTCCGTTGTATCTCTTAATCGGGGAGATATATTGTGCGGTTCCATGAGGAGTTGTTGAAGGCGTGCCTTGGCATTTAAGGCATGAGAATCTTTTGGATCAGTTGGAGATGATGGCAATCTAGTCATACGGAGATATATCGTGCCGGTATGGCGCCTTGGCATTTAAGGCATGAAAATCTTTTGGATCGGTTGGAGATGATGGCAATCTAGTCATTTGGGAGTTGGGACATGCGATCTTGAAAAGCCACACAAATCTAAGGTATGATGCGATGTTACTAGTAATATCCTTTATCCGGGCATTTTTTGGCTTGTGAATCACATTTCTTTTGTCATTAACTGCCAGTTACTTGCTTAGCCTTCAATTGTATTAATGATTTTGTGCTTTGTAGATGGGCGGGCAAAATAGTTGCCCTATTTGACTGTGGCAACTTTTACGGCAAGTTGCATTCATTAGATTAACCACAGTGTGAGCAACAATTCATTCAATGAGGTTTTTAACTATGCGACACAATGCTTTGAACCAATTTACTAGCTCTAAAGGATGATTTACGCTAACTTAATTTTGACCTCCAACTTTAGACCTTCTTAAGCATGGTAAAAGATTTTTGGCTATTAAATCTTGCAAGGCCATTAGCCCAAGTATAGTCTAATATTATGCCCGCCGATTTACTTGGATCTTTGACCATATTTATAAACGTGTAAACATTTGCAAGATCTTCACATATCTATTTAATCTGCTTTAAGTACATTAGGTGTTAACTACCCATTACATTTACACACGTCGACAAAGCCAAAGTCTAATAAATAGATAAACTACCCGCGAATCTTAATGCAATAATATCCTAAACTCTACACAATCCATTCTATTTAGAGCTAGATTTCACATAAGGAGTTAAGAGGCTGCCATTTAACTACCATAATAATTATTGCCAATTCATAGGTTCTCCCCCTCATTATAAAACATTCCTAACAAAGTCTTGATTAAAGGATAGACAAGCTCTTTCATCCTTTAGAACACTAATAGTTGGCATGATAGATATGCATGCCATGCGTCATCTTTGGTAGCAATGCAAAATTACTAGTTTCGTACTTGGGCTTTAACTTCCTGCCGATTTTTATTGCCATAGTGTAATCTTGGGATGCTTGATGTAAAAGGAAGGATGCAAGTTAAAGTTTCTCGACAATCACTTCAAACTATCATTGCATTCTATTTTATTCCATTTTGTACATACACTTTTCGTATGCTATTTTTAGTAGCCTACTTTTTTGTAGGGCATTCAACAAACATCCTTGCGTAAGAGAATTGTTCTTAGCGAGATTGACTTGAGAGGTTGATCCAACTTGGCTATGGTTGTTGACCAAGAATTTGACCATCTACATGTTCAATATATGTTGATTGGTTGGAACTAAGTATCCTTAAAGGTACATACCTATGGTTCCCCAAAGATGCGTAATGTCCTTGATACATGGGTTTTAAGTTAAGGGGCTTAAGATTTAGTGTCGAGTAACTGTGACTACTAGCATTTGTTTAGGTTTAAGGGTTTAAGATTTTAGAGGTTCTTTGTCGAGGGTTTAGTCATTGGAGTTTATGTTATTTGGGTTTCACATGGTATAATTTCTCATTCAAAAAAAGCGGTAATTGGTTAAGAAAGTCTTTTGCAACCTATTGACTTTGCAAAATTCCTCGTAGTACAACCTCTTACGGTACAACCCTCATAGTACAAAACTTGTATATATATACAATTATATTGGGTGCCACAAATGATGTAGAGTCTCAAATGGTGTAGAGATTATGCCACAAAATCTTGGTAGAATTGATCTCGACCGTCCATCTTTTGAGATGGGCGGCCCGGTGATACCACCACCTCGTAACTCCCCAAGCATCCTATTGTTGGTGTACCAAAATGTTGACCTGCATTGATCTCAGTAGTCCATCACGAGATGAGCGGCCCACAACAAAAACCCCAAATTGGTATCCTCTGTTCTCCATGGCGGTTTGAGCCTTCTTCAGTTTTGCCCTTTAGGTCGGGGTTCTTTGGCCTTGCTTTTTTCGGTTTGCTATGTCTTTGTTTTTCTTCAGGTCTTAGGCGGAGGTGGGGATATGGGCCGGCAAGGTATGAGGTATGGGAAAGATTGGGGCCGATTTGGGTTTTCCTTTTACTTTCGGTCTAATCAGGCCACATTGGCCGCCTTTTCTTAAGAAAGCAAATGATATATAATTTTGGGCGACTTCATTCCCTATCTGATGGATTTTTTGGAGAAATTTGTTTCTCTCCATATTTGGCTTAACCCGACCATATTTGGCTTCTATTTGGCTTCAATATTTATTTGTTTGTTTGGGGTTTACGGATCGGGCGATTGCTCCTTCTTTGCCTCGGTTTTCTTTTGAGTTTGCCTTCTTTGAATTTTTCTTACAGTAGCCCTTAGGATCCAGGCGGTCGAGGCTTGGCGGAGTGTTACTTGTTTGTGCTGGCTTTGGGTTTTCCTTGCTCAGATGGCAACATTAGAATCAGGTGCATTACGCGTTTTTACGTGGTTTCTACGCCTTATTCATTCCATTGCCATCCCACCCTCGTTGCCTTGTGTTCTTGGGATTACGCCCCACATGCTCTCTTTGCTTGAGTCATTGGCACAAAGGGGGTTTTTCCTTTTGCAAGTCTTCTCGGGCTCTAGTGTTTTGATTTTTCCTCTCAACTTCACAGTTTGCTCTCATGTCGGTGGTTGGGGCGTTGGACACATGGAGGCCCTTTCTTTGTCGTCTTTTTTCTTCGGCGGTGGAGGAATTAGATTCTTATTGGTTTGAGTTTGATGGAAGTGAGGGTTGCTTCTGAGTAGCCCATCATCTTTTCTTCCCCCCCATTTGCTTTGTTGCCAAAGTCAGCAGGGTCCTTGAGTGTTAGGGTTTTGGTCGGTAGGGTATTTTTTTGTTTGTGGATTCTCATTCCTCGACATTTTCTGCAGGCGGTGGCCTTTTCGTTCTGTGAGAAAACCGGGACGACTTTTGTTCATCGAGTTACTTCCTTTTGTTAGGCGATAATTTCTATGACCTTTGGATTAGCGGAGTTAATGATGGCAAGTTCTTTACTTCTTTTACAAAGCGTATATCTTGCTCCAAGTTTACGAGAAAACATGGTACTGCCAGGTATTGCATTTTATGCTTGTCTCAATTTTGGATTGGAGAGTAGTCACGGCGCTTCCTTGCGATCTTTGGAATTCATGACTATATGGGAGATGCATTGGCTCGATTAAGCGTGGCGATGATTAAAGTGATCCCGGATGGATATGCCATCGCGAGTTTGATTAATCAGAGACCGCTTTGCTCGCCTTCCACAAAGTGGTATTTTTCTCTATTTTTTTTTTATCATTGTTGATGAATCATCATTTTCTCTTTAAGTCTAGAATTATCAACCTATTGAGTTACTTATCAATGCTAACCACTTCATTTCTTATTCAGGGCCTTGTGACAGCAACATGGAATTATTTTTATTGATACAAGTCCATTATTGATACGAGCGATTGCAATGAGATCTTGAGAAAATCCTTGGTATAGACTTTGGTACATATTTTTGTTGCATACAAACCCATCTCGTCCGGCTCCATCGAGGGTTGCTAGGGTCTCGCCATCGTATGTACAAAGAAAATGCCCCTGAATTTTATCGATTGTGCACAATATTTTTCGTTGCGTTAATTTATTCTTTGCTTCCATATCCTTATGGCAAATGGCCGAACTTTTATAATTTCTTTGGGATACAATGGCGATTGGGGCCCCTATTATCATCTTCCTCCTGGATAAGATGTTTTTCGAGCCTGAAAAATCCGTTGGTTCCAATGTTCTGAGTAGAATTAGCGGATACAATTTGAAGAGATGATTTACTTCTTCCTCGTATCCTTGAGTTGATGATGGTACTGAGACAAAGTAAGTGTGTTTTTTACAGTTCCTTCAATTTTCTCGCGTTTCTTCATTGGGGTTTTTAAGAGCGGAATGAGGGTATCCTGAAATACAAAATGATAGTTCAATAGTCCTTTCCGAGAGGAGGCTGAAGCTTGACATTATAAAATAAAATCAGAAGTCACTAGCATAATGAAGCTCCATGATGTCATTAGGTTGCAGGTTACCTACGCTTTTGCTAAACCCGCTTATCCTTCATCCGGATCCACTTTAGCGATTTGCAATGTTTTATTGCAGTTCCTCTCTATCGTACTAGGGTAATAATCGCATCTCGGGGCTCAAATTGGTGAATGGCTGAGTTGTTGTTCCTTTGGTTTATTGTAACATATTTTCTCGGTTGTTTGAGTTTGCTTTGCGGCAAAAAACAGGGCGAGTGCCATTGCCATGGCTCCTTTCATACCATTATGGTTTTTCTCTTATTGTATGTCCGCCGGAGATAGAAGCTTGAGAGGTATAGCAAACAAGGCCATCGACATGGCCATGCCTCCTTTCATCTTGCTATGGCTTTCTTATTTGTCTACCTCTTGGAAAAAGCCTCCACTTGTGAAAGTATATTTCTTTGGCGGGTTAGGGGGTTCTTGTGGAGCCGATTAGCTATGAGATGGAAACCACGAGTGCGGGGAAAAGGAACAAACACAGGCGATTCCGACTGTTGCTTTCGGCAATCATGTGATTTAATCACGAGCGAGGAACTCGGGGTTTGGGAGTCTGTCTTGGCCCCTCTTTAAATGCTCCCATAATGTATCTTACGGTTTCAACAAGTGTATAAACCATGTGCATTAAAGTTGGATGCATTTCTTGGGAAGTCGGCCCTAGATGCTATTGGCATCATTATTTCCGGTTATGCCCATTATATCCGAATGCCTCCATTTTTTGCAAAGGAATACCTTTCAGGTGCACTATTGCTAACTCTTGCATCTCATTCTCTCTATTTTGCGGACAAGCCCATTGTGGAGCTTTATTTATGAAGCAAAATCTGCACTTTCTTTGGTTAGCATACACATGCTTGGAGGCATTAGCAATCAAGAGCCCTACCTTTCTTGAACCCAGCTATCTCATGCAAACACTATTTGGAGTCCGGATAAGGTCAAAGCTGATACATGTTGCTCTATTTTCAATTTGGATAATGGCGAGAAATCTAATAAATGCGAATCGTTACTATTCTGGGATGCAAATTATGATGTGGGACACTTTATCACCAAATTTAAGTCATTTTTGGCAACGAGGGAATCGACTGGTTCTTCTAAATGGGCTCATAGTCGCGAAGCTCATTCTTTATTATCACGAAATATCAGAATTTACGATGAGTGAATTGAAGTTGTGCTTTCAAGTGCATGGTGCTGTGTATGATAAGCAGTGAACTCTTATTTTTGTTGATGAATTGTGAAAATCCGGTGTATTTTATATTTCATAAAAAAACCCAATAGACTAGAGCTCTTTGTACCACGTAATGTTTGTTGTCAATGTGTGATGCTTTATTTAGAGGGATACAAAGTTAACCGATGTGGTATGAGGCAGGATGACTTTCATAGTCTTCGTGATGCACTGCAACTATGTAAGCCTTGTAGAAGAGGCTATGAATATTTTACATTGATGACAAGTTGATCGAGAAAGTCGGAAAGTTGTTGAAAGGTGCAACAAGATCATTTCATAGAGGTAAATATCTATTGTCATTCACGTATTTGTTACACTCTTATTGTTACATTTCGATTTGAGTTCGAATTTGCTTCATTTTACGCTAGGCGTATTGCTACTAGAATGTGATACAAGGCACAATACTGATTGTTATTATTCAAATCACGGTAACAAAATGTGACATTTGGTTTTTTTCTTCTCCCAAAGTACTTGAAGGTTGATAAGGCATACCATGGATTCTTTATACAAAATGGGTTCCGATCATGCGGTTCTTTGACGAGATGGTGCATGGTAAGGTTCCTTTATCTCTTTTCTTTTTTCTATCATCTATCTTTGACTTGAAAGACCCGGTAAGCACGCGGTGCAATCAATAGCGGTTGCAAGCTTTTGGATGTGGTTGTCTGTTTGCTTTGTAACTAAATATTAATGCACCAAAGTTATGTTTGCTACACTCTGACTATGCAAGTGAAACAAACATAATCTTCCGTTATTATTTGGTATATGATTTTGTTGGGCTTGCATAGGCTTCACCACAACACCATAATCATGTTTTGGCGTCCATTTTAGATTTTTAAGAGCATCCCGAGGTGTTGTTTGGAGTTGCACGGGCTCGTAGGCAACTATTAGATCAGATTTGTAAGATGTCACGGTATAGTCTATAGTTCATTGGGTTTTTATTATCATTTTGGCAAATGGATATGCATTCCTTTCCATATTGGCATGAAATCTTTGGCTTAGAGTAGCGAGATGATGCCTTCCCAAACATCAAATTTCGTGAGTACATGATGCGCTCAATCATTTTGGAGGGAGAACTTGCATCTATCAAGCAGAAGCGGGGCCATTTGGTGAAAAGATTATTCTATGGGGAAGGTGAGCAATTTTATCAATCTTTTTACATCATATATGGACAAACATGCATTCAGTTCACTGGGCCACCTTCTTCTGAACTTTAGCGAAGGAAAAAATCAGACTTCGTTCGCACTTGGAATCTCAAATGGCATCTTCAATAGCCATTAATTCCCTCAAAGAGTCGGCATGTGCATTTTGATGTTTAGTTTCTTGCTTATCGTAAATCCTTAATCTGTTTGTGGATCCATGGTGATAAGCTCTATTGTAATTTGCATTTCTTGTAGTTCGAGGCATTTGTTTGCGTTTATATCACCAGTGGGCTGGCGGAAGCTAAGGCCCACCTTGTGATCATAAGCTTCATTGCTTGCACTAGGTTGCTCTGTTGATCTTCGCCAAAATTTTCTCAAATTTGTTATATGTTTGCATTATGGGCTGGACTACACATATGGTTATAGAACATAAAACGCCACAATGCGCACATGACAAAGTGCCTCGATCAAGGTATGATTCTATTATCTTATGTGAATCGGGATGGGAACATTGCGCCCGTTTTAGGGTGTCTGGCGGCTTTGTGCATGCAAGATTCCCTTGACTACATCCGGTTTTCACACTTGTTGGAATCAATGATATCTTTCCGTGATGTCAAACTTTGATTACGAGTTGGTTCAACATCCAAGTGTATACCGAATCTATTGATGCTATTGTGGCTTTTAAACTCTTCAAGCGATGATAATGCTTTTTGTCTTTTGGCGCATGCTAAAAATGGTGGGATCTATCATGGCTAGATCGAAACCGCCATTTGAACCCCAAATGATATTTGCTTGGGAGTGTAACAATGTGTTCTCAAAGATTACGCACAAAGTTCCAGCGAGGACACACTGGCCAAAGATTACGCACAAGTCGCAACATGGGACACATCGCCCACAAAAGGACTTGCAGTGACATAATTGTTGTTTTTCTCCAAGAGGTGCAAAGGAGCTTCGGGATCAATATTTCCCCATACATTCTCACTACTTCTAAAGTGCAAGGGATGCATCCGGAGGTATGGCGTATCACGTCTTAGGTGTACTCAAGTGTAAATAATCTAGGTTGTGCAGGTCATGATCTTCCACACGCCATGCAAAGCGGTGAAGAGCATGCCAATGCATATCATGGGAGATGATATTCAAATGCCCCTGGATGAAACCATCTTTACCGATCTCAAGGAAATGATCTTTGTAAAATTGCATCTTGATGGGAAGCTCACTTGGAGGCACCCATGTCCTTGATATGTCGAGAACTTGAGACCATGTCGGATCAGCTGATTCATATCATTTTGAAGGCTCTTTTAGCTCTAGATTTTACCCAAAGATTGGCTGCAGCCATGGGGATATTGGAAAGGAGGCTTTCCGAATGAAATCCCAAAGAGGCAGGCCACTGACCGCCTTTGCACACCAACACCCTTGGACTCCTTTTTCAGCCAACCTTTTTTAAGCCTTGAGGCAATCCATGGAAGTCATCGGATCGCTGCCTGCGAGGACCCAAGCTGGTGTAATTTATGCAAAAATGATGCTAACCGGAATGCTACATCCGATTCAGTAGACGTGGTTGAAAATCCTGCTAACATGATTGGCGTTGCTCATAATCATTCAGACAGAGAATAGATACAATCTTGAGCCCATTTTTAGTTTGTCATGTCTATTCCTCCATATATAAAGCGGCTGGTCTAACTAAGAGGCGGAAGCAATTTTGAAGTTTAGCATGACACGTCGGCGGCATAGATCATTCTTATTCTATGGATTGAGAAGTCCCTAATAAACAATGGTGAGCTTCTATGGTTAAAGAATCTTTTGGTGAGGGATGGCGTGATTAATGTTCCAACAAGGGAATTAGGAATCGAATGGCTATTTAGGGATTTAATTGAAAACTTTGTGACTTTGGTCTAGATGCATACTCCCATTTGTCGGGACAATTGAGATGATTGAGAAGGTAAAATTTAAAAGACACACTTTTGGATTCACCCTGTGATAGCAATAAATTAGTGGATTATGATATTCGATGTAAGCAAATAGAATTTTGGGATTTACCAATGATTACTTGTTGTAGATTGTTAAATGACTAGTAGACAATTATATAAATCTATATGGCATTGTTGATCAATCCAACTTCCACTATTATATTGACTTCTTGAACTTAATTTTTGACACTCAACTTTGAAGATTGACCTATTTAAGCTCAAAATTCACTTCGGATGACAATTGCAGAATAATTTGAGAATTTGGTGACAATACTACAACGTGCAAAATAATTTAAAAATTTGGTGACAATACTGCCAATAACTTCTTTGACCATGTTCTCCCTTGAAAGTTGGTAGTAAAAAGGTCTTAGCCCTTAAAATTTGAGGTTGCATTGCGAGAAACTTAAAGCGTGCAAGGCGTATTGACTTCTTCTAACTTAATTTTTTGACCTCAACTTTAGATATTGATCTATTTAAGCTCAAATTTCACTTTCCACGATATTTTGAGAATTTGGTGACAATACTACAACGTCAGAATAATTTGAAATTTTGGCGACAATCGGCAATAACCGTTTGCCATGTGCTCCCTTGATAGTTGGTAGTAAAAGGTCTTAGCCCTTGAGGTTGAGGTTACGCATTGCTAGAGACTTGAAACGTGCAGGACGTATTTTGGCATTGTTTGGGATCTTAAGGAAGGGTGTGCTTTGCAATGATTTTTTGAATAATCTTAAGGAATACTCCAGTAGCTTGGGGAATGTTAATATATCTCTGGAAACTCTCGAAGAATCTTATAGAATATTTCCAAAATTTTTTTGAATAATCTTAAGGAATACTCCAGTAGCTTGGGGAATGTTAATATATCTCTGGAAACTCTCGAAGAATCTTATAGAATATTTCCAAAATATTGGACAGTCTTAATGGAATCGATAAACTTAAAATCTTATAGAAACTCAATGCATTATATCTGTCTCCATTACACCCCTTATAGTACACATACTTGTATATATATATATATATATATATATATATATATAGATTCAAGAAGAAGAAGAAGAGATTTTAACGTCCGAAAAAATACACAATTGAATGGGTCAAAATAATCTTATTAAGAATTTGAGCTATTTTGATAGAGGTTTGAGCCATCGTATTACATATCCTAAAACCTTAGCAAAGCCTCCAGGTTGCTTGATGCAACCACTCTGTGCCGAAATAGAACTCAAAGATCAAGTTAAGACTGCTTTTCCAAAGCAGAAAAACAGTGATCTTAGTAAAACTAATCTTAAATGGTCGTGCAAAGGAATTTTAACTCCAAACCACCTCCTTGAGTTGCTTAATTGTGTTGAGTTCCCAACTGCAAAAGTCGGAGTCAAATCTCCCAAGAGAATTGTTCAAAAAAGACAGTCATGACTGAGTCAAAATAAAGTCAATAGCCCTGGTAAAGAGCTAAGTAGCGATCTACGGATCCTTTTGAACTTTTATAAGTTTGTACAATCTCTGACAACTCTGTAGACTCAGTGCATGTGGTTTCTAATTCGGTCTCTCATGCCTTTGGCTCAAGAAATCAACATGGATTTTCTCAACTCACGTGGATAGTGGCATGTATGAATATGTGAATACTCTGTATTTTGCAGGGGTAATTAGAGTAGCATAGAATGCTAAATATTACACTTGACATAAGAATCACTAGTTGGAACTAATTCTTTTGGAAATTTTTCTTGGGAAAATGCAACGTAGTCTCAGATCAAGCTAATTTAAGGATGTGTAGAACACCATTTCTCACAAATTCGGATTTTCTCTTTCTCAAACATCATATAAAATTTGTACGAATTCCCAAGCTCTGGGTCTTGGGTACAGGATCAAAATTCACAGAATCACGTCAAATAATCATAGTTTGCATCAAAATTCTCATGAATTATGAAGCAAGGAAGATGGAACACTCTGGTCAATCATCAATCCGACGCAAATAGATGCTTCCGACATCAGTAATGTCACGTGCAAGCCCCCGATTCTTCTGTAACAAAAAAACCCTTTATCGAAATCCCCCATTTCGTTCAATTCTTGACAAATTTGAACCAATTCTCTGTCTTTTTTCATGGATACATGTTTCTTGATGTGTGCAGAGGGAAATCGGGCCGATAAGGTAATGATTTGGCAGTTTATTCATGGTTAATTTTCAGATCTTGCCCCTAAACTATTTTTAGGATTCTTGAGAACTCACAAGATATATTCCACAGGAATTTAGCAGAAAGGAAGCCCAGGATATAAAACAACTAACACACGTGGGAATTTATAATATTTATGTGCTACCTCCACGTGGGTAATGGCCCATTGCCCCGTGGCGAGGTGATTGGATGTGAGGAGTGACTAGGCCGCCCGCTGGGTTTTTTATTAATTTCTCAAATTTTGGCACGAATCCCAAGAAATGGAAAAGGGAGGTCATAACAAGGTCTCTTTTGCAAATTCTTTTTTCCACAAGGTATATTTTTTGATGCTCTACAAGATGGGAAAATCCTTTTGCAAAAATGAGCATCTTGATTTTTAGGCTAAAAAAGGACTAAACTTGGTGAGGTGGCAAGTTTGTGGAGTGACATGGCAAATGGATGTTGACATGGCATTATGAAGTGATGATGTGTCAAGCAAGGTGGCAAAATGACTTTTCTCTAGTCAAAACTTATTGTGAAGTGGTGATGACGTGGATGACATGTGTATGATGATGTGGATGTACTTGGGTGAGATGTGGATGATATTTGACATTTTTTAAGATGATGTGGAAATTTGGCATCAAATTGGCTCTTGTGCACATACCATTAGAACTTTTATGCAATGACTTGGAAAATTTGCTCTTTCACACTTGTTTGAAGAAAATGTGCACTTTCTCTCTCTAGCTTTGTTTTTAGAGAGATAAAAATGGTCTTGGACCCTGGGAGTAGCCAAATTTGGTAGAAGTTTTAGTTTTCTTCATGGTGATGAATGTATGATGGGTGCGTGCCGTATGTGTGATGTGCTTTGACTAGAAAAAAGGCTCTTTGCCAACTTTGGCTAGGGAACATCATGATGAAGCATGGAGATGTGAATTGTGAAGCATGTAGGGTGTTTCATGGATGGGATCAAGGTATTAGGATTATGAGAGAAACCTTTGAAAATAGAACTCATGCCAAAATGACTTGGAACTAGCCACATACCAGAGAATCTTGAGGGGTCATCCAAACTTTGACTTGTGAAGGGGTCTTCAAGTGTTGACTTTGAATCTCCATAGGCATAATTTTGATCCTAGATTATCTTCATGATGCTCAAATAAGAGTCCTTGCTTGGTTCTTCAAACTTGCTTAATCCTAAAGGTCTTCAATTATTTTTGTCTTCAAGAGTGAAAGTGGCGCATGCATACGCTTTAAGCAAGATGTTAGCTAGATATGCACTATGTGCAAATTGTTCTTCTATGCTGCCAAAAATGTGGTAGCATCATGATAAAGAAAAGGAGTAGGCTGGTCTTCCAGCCCCTTGAACTTGAGTAGAATTACATGGGAGCTTCAGAATGTTGCCATTGGTGGGGAAGTGATAGGCAACATGGAAATTTCATGAAGGAAAGGAGCAAGGCTTTGTGGTGGGAGGTCAAGAGTGTAAAGGGTGATCATGAATGTATCTAACTGATGCACCTGTTAAGTTAGTACAATGCAACTGCCATATGGATGTGTGCAGATTTCGACCCTTTTCCTTTGCCACTCTATTTGGCTGAAAATACCACTTTTTTTGGCCGGAAATACCACCTGGTTGATAACGGATGGCCAGAAATACCATAAAAAAGGTCCAGAAATACCACATCCCGGACTCTAAATATGGGCATCCGTCATTTCATATCCTCTTATGGCAAACTTTAAACTTTTAGAAAGTTTTCATTTGGATCAATTTGCCAACCGTTTTCCCTTTTCTGTTTCTTCAATGAGGTACTAGGCTAACGTAGGAGTGGTTTGCTGGTTTGCGTCAAGTCGCTATTGTGGAAGGTTCAACAGTATTATCCAGGTATTCTTCCATGCTTCTATCCCCATGCTCTTTTTGTCCATCTGTAACCTCATGCCTCAATGCTTTTAGTTGTGATGAATTTACATAAGATCACTCATTTGAATTGCATTCCCACAATTGAAGGCTATGACTTTGCATCTGTATTATTTCAAGGAAAAGATAATGATGGCTTTTATGTTGAATACCTATATATGGTCAGTTTCTATTTATCATTAAAATCTGGATAAGAAAATCCTTAGTAGTAGAAAGCTCGTTTTCCTCTAGCAATGAGACGTCCCTTATATAAATTTTTGAATGACTATTTCATGTATTATGTACTGATCTTAATCTTTGGAGTTCAGTTTAAATCGAGTAAAGTGCTTGAAATCTCTTCCATAACAATTGGACTCGAGGAAACACTTATAACTTGCCAACATAGCATATGTAAAGAAAAGAAACATTTGTAAGTCATTATACCACAAATTTTTTTTTTTAAATACCTTCTAACACCAATCAACATTTCACCAGCTAGCCAAATGCTGGGGGTTCTATGCAACCAATATCTATGAGAAGATGAATCAAGGGCTTAAAAAAAGCTAGACTATACGGTAGGATTACCTTTATACGTCATTGTAATTATGAAAAATATCAATTCGTATAAGTTTTCAACTTATAGAAGTTTTACCTTTTAAATTTTCTACCTTAAAATCCATCATCTTTATTAGTCTTTGAACTTATACTCAACGAAAAGCCCAGCAACGTACTCTTATAATGCATATCTGATATGGAGAAAAAAAGGAAAAAAAGTTAAATTAGCAACATGAATTTCAACTTTTTTATTTAGAGACCTGACTTCTTATTATAAAAAAAATAATATTATTATGACAAAAAGGATTTGACAAATAACAATTCAAAATAAAAAATTCATTATGTTAATAAATGCCAGACTATAAATATGAATTTTATAAACAACAATTTGCATATAAAAGAGATAAATGTGTTAAGAAATAATGTGATAATATAAATAACATTGTAACTTTCATAAAAAAAATAAAGTTGTTAAAGATAGTTTTTAAGTTTTAAAATAGTCAAAGTCAAGTTAGATGACTTTGATGAGATATTTTATAAAGATGCTTGTTTCTTAACCTGGCAGGTATAATCCATATGTATAATGTGTCCAAACCCATGGTTTGTTTCAAAAGAAATTCGTTCAGGAAAACGGAGCTGCTGTGAGTTCAGTTGTGGTAATCACCTTTTGGCTTTCCTTGAAATATGATAATTGCAAAAAACCCACTATTGGTGGAACAGAGTCCTTCACCGCATTGGTGGACAGTAAATAGATTCCAAACATGGTATACGATTCACGTTATGTCCTTCTGTAAGTGAAGTACCCTATAGTTCAGCTCGTAGGTTGGCAGCGATTATTAAAGCTATTGAGATGCGAGGCACTTGGAAGTTCTGAGGAGTTAGCTGATTCCGTGGAGAAGTTAGTTTTGCAGCTGGATGTTATAATCTCAGGTTGAAGGACAGTGTGGCTTCCATGCCAACAAAAAGAAATGACTGATTCTTTTGCAGCTAAATCAGCTGCATCATGGCAGGCTGGAGCACTACATGTTGTTGTTATAAGCTTGGCAAAAGCACATGATATTCCTTGTGTTAATGCAGAAGAGCAGTAAAAGGAGTTTAGAGTTTGTTATGGAAGTTTATTAATATCCGTTCCTTCAATAGTTTATATCTTTATGCTGCTTGATACAATCTCTCTGAAGCTTTGAGGAGAAATACTTTCAAGCTGCTTCTACCAAAATATTTAGGTACTTTATCTTCCTGAGTTAGCTCTCAAGTTGATCACAAGTTTCATTGAAGACGAATGTAAGCTCTTACATTTTGACCACGTCGGCACAAATCTTCTGCTCAATTATTTTCATCGTTGTAGGAGTAGTCGGCATCCTTTTCCATTCAGGTTGTTTCTAGCATTTGCTAAAGCTTTGTCTGTTGTACTTTAAGGGTTCACATGATCAGCTATATGATGAGGCTAGATTATATTGCAAAGAAGCCAGCTTATCACGGGATGAGAAGGAAAAGTTGGAGGGCTTGGTTAATTGTGCTGCACTTTCAAGTGGCAGATTGAGAGGTGATTGTTCAGATTTTTCATGTTCACTTGGAGATGTGGCATTGGCTTTGAAAAAAAAATATGAGGCATTGAAAGACCTTCTAAAATCTCTTGGAGTTCAGAAGACAGTAAAGTGGAGAATAACCTGCCCAACAATTCCAAAAGTTTACAAATATCTAGATCAGATAAAAAGTCTCATATACAGGAGCATACATCTCATCTCCTATCTCATCTCCGACATGTTCAGATCTGTAGTTTATATTTAGTAACTTTATGTTTTTGCAGATCATGAAGAATATAGATGAGCATGAGGAGGATGATGTAAATCCCATGGACCCTTTTTACATGTTATATCCATCAGATTTGTCCAAGGAATTTTACATCTCTATCGTGACACTGAGTACATGTGCCTCTCATTTCCTGTCTTTTGTGATCTTAAGATTTACATAAACTGACCAATTTGGTTTATGTTTGCATTCTCCTGTCTGATGTTTGCCATCCAATTTTAGAAAGACCAGCGGTCCAGAACTTGTGCAGCTACATAAGAAAAGAAAGAAAGGAAGATCTTGCATGATATACTAGTTACAACACATATGTATAGTCTTTATTTAAATATTTCAAGAATTTATTTTAAAGATCTTTTACAAATTTAAATTTTTATTGGAAAAAGAAGGTGCTTTCAAAATCTGTACAAAAAAAAAATTTAACTTCTGTTGACTTCTACAAAGACCATTTCGAACCAACTAACAGCTCCAAAACAAAATGGTGGTGAAAGAAGATACAAGATATAAGTTGTTTTATTCTTATTTATTCTTATTCTTAGTTTTTTTTTTCTCCACCCTTTTTCTGGATTATTTCTAAGAAATTCAATTTCATAAAATAGATGTGAACAAAAAACTTGCACTAGATCAAAACTCATTTCAAAACAAATGACAGTTCTTAGGCAATTAGTTTTCATTTGCATTTTTTTTAGATTTTTTTTTTTTTTTTTTTTTTTTTGAGGGTAAGAGTATGCACTAATATATATTAATATATGATAATTTACACATGATATCCCCACATAGGATTGATAAAAAGATTGTACTACGGCAGCTGTCACTCCAGTCTTCCCTAGCCCTGGATTACTAGAGGATTGGTCGTCTTCATCCAGGCGTAGATACTATATGGAGCAAGTAGCCAGTTCCAAGCAACAAGACCTTAGGTAAAGTAAGACTGCCAACTCTATCCAAGTTCTTGTTGTAATTACGACCAAACTTTCTAAAGATGAAGAACCTCCCACAAACACATGCTTTCAAATGCACCACGGTGATGTTGCGTGGAGTCAATAATGGGCGTGGGATAGCCATCAACCCCTTGATTAGGGGGATCATATGGAGGTGTGATCATTAGGATTGATCCTTAAGTCCAACTCCCAATGGCACTTTTAAAGAAAGAGTAAAATCCCCTAAGAGCGCCAATTCTATCCAAGTTCTTGTTGTAATTACGACCAATCGCTGGGGTTTTTCGATGATGGGCGAATGGGCCATGAGGGGCCTCTCCATTGAAAGTACTCTTAATCCTTATTAAAGAGAAGGAGACAACCCACCAAGAGCTACACCACATTAATGCTTTCAAATGCACCCTCGGTGATATATTGGTTAACGTGAGTCGAATATCACACCTCATAGACTATGGTGGCTAGAATGGCCCAATTTGGGCACCATGACGGTAGAATGACATGACAAATTGAACAATTGAAGCCCAATAATTGGACAAACTCATCTCCAGAAGTCTCCTATGATCGGACAAAAGAAGAGGTGATCCATTGTCTCTGAGGCTCCACATCCAAGAGGGCAAATATCATGTTGAACCACTCCCTTATTCATCAGCCATGTCATAGTGTAAACTCCTTCTTGTAGACTGATCCAGCAGAAGAATTGTATCTTTTTAGAGCACAGGGATGACCAAGACTTGGCCAAGAGTCCTTGGTTTCTGTTTGGTCTAATCCCAGCCTGTCTGCAGCCTTTAAAGGGGACTGTGGCATTAGCAATCCATACAACTTCCTGACTTTATACTCTGCTCCATCATCACATAGCCATCTGTCGTTTCCCCCCACAACACCCAAAAGCATATTTATATTCACCATAATCTTCCTAAAGATCTTCCTATCCCCTTCACCAGCACCTGGAACTAAAGCTTTAAATCTTGTCCACGTGATCCATTTGTCATTTTCCCACAACTGCCCTACCTTGCAGATTCCAGCGGCCCGCCATTTAACGAACACACGAGGGTGTACACAAGTGCAAGGGGAAGCGTATCCCTCATCCAAATCCTAGTGTTCCAAAATATGCTTAGCCCCCCCGCCTCCCACTGAGCATCTGCTAAGCAGAAGAGATCCTGCACATCCTGCCAAGCTTCTAATATTTTCCTCATTACTGGGGAGGTACCTCGGCCCATTGAAAATTTATAGAAATAGGAACCAACCTCATCTCTAGGGGTTGAAGGTTTCCCCTTTATCTTCCCCTGTTTCAGCCAATAACTCACAAAGGCAATAGCCGGAGATGCTTCCTCTTGAATAGCCCTCCATACAAATTTTGCTGCTAGAACCTTCCCTTGGACCATTGGGTCTTTACATCCCAATCCTCCATCTTTCCTCTCACGGCACATTTCAGACCATGCAACCCCAGCTGTCTTCCCTCCCCATATGAATTTGCGAATAACTACTAGTAATTGGTCATATATATACTTTTGTGCCACAATCGCTGAAGAATAATAGACATGGGTAGCATTGAGGATTGCATTGGCTACTGTCACTCTCCCCATAGTGGACAAGGACTTGCAGGACCAGAGGTTAACCTTTTTCCGAATTCTTTCTATGATCGGTGACCAGAGACCTTTCAAATTTTCTCCAAGGTTGAGTGGCATATCCAGAAGCTTAGTAGTCTCCATATCTGTCACTATATGGTAGTTCCATGCCCTAACCCTTGTATCAATGTCTTCTTCAAAAGGCCATAGGATCTCACACTTAGCGTGATTCAGCCCAACCCCGGAGATAGAGTAAAAGGACTTCAACACTTGTTGGAAGGCATGAAAACTCCCATCATCGTACCTTAGGAAAAGGAAGGTATCATAGGCGTATTGCATAATAAGCTAATTCCTAATTGATGCCTGGAGGGAGTAATCCATTTAGCAATCCCCTGGTCATCAAGCTCTTCACCATACAAGTTAGGAGATTTGCCATGATTAGAAAAAGGTAAGGAGCAAGGGGACACCCTTGCCTGACCCCGAGACCAGACGGTTGCCCATTTACCAGGACAGTTGCTGATGCCATCTTGTTCAACCCCATAACTAGCTCTATAAATTTAACTTCAAAGCCCATATGAGCCATCACCTGCCTTAGCCCACTCCACCTGAGAGAGTCATAGGCTCTACGGAAGTCTAGCTTCAACATCACACAATTCTGACGGGATAACTTGCACCAATGGAGCCCCTCTCTGGCTGCCAGATAGTTATCCAAAATGTACCTACCTGGGAGAAAAGCTGATTGTTCACGTCCAATCAGACGAGTTAAGATTGGTTTCATGCGATTGGCAATGACCTTTATGATTACTTTGTACAGCACATTGGTTAGCGTTATTGATCTCCATTCACTTAGCACCTGGGGCTTATTAACTTTTGGGACCAACAAGATAAAGCCAGTTGCTAGGGCTGGGTGAAGATATTTAGCTGACCACGCACCCTTAACTGCTGCAGTAAAGAATGGCCCAAGTATATCCCAAAATTCTATATAGAACTCAGGGGGGAACCCATCCAATCCTGGAGACTTGCCAGAAGCTAAGGAACACAGAGTCTTGTAGATTTCTACCTCTTGAGGCTCTTGAAGTAGAAGCACATTTTCTCTTTCTGTCACGAGCTGGCCTTGTCTCAGAAGGGGGAGCCACTCGGAGCATGTGTTATAGTAGTCATTTGGGAGAGGGTCTTCTTTGAACAACCCCTCGTAACTATCTCTGAAGAAGGATTTGATTTCTACCTCCTCTCTAAGAACTTTATTCTGATCATTTGTAACCGAAGTGATACTGTTCTCAGCCAACCTTGCTCCTGCCAGTCTAAAAAAGCACCTAGAGCTTTCATGGACAACCTCTGCATACCATTTTGTCTTTGATCTAATTGCAGCTCCTCAGGCCTCTTCCTCTTCTATCGCTTTTATTCTGATCTCTAGCTCTTCCTCAAGTGTCTAATCGACAATATTGAAGGGGTTTAGAATCAAAGCTTGTTTAACTTGCCGAATTTGGTTACATAGGTCAACCTTGATTGCCCTAGCTTTGGTAGCTCGCAGCTTACCCCAATTTTTTATCCAACCTTTCATATCGGCATTCTTCCTGATCCAGGCCTTCATACTAGGAAGTCCCTCATCCCTCGACTGGGTTAGAAGATATTCCCTAAATGGTGCACAAAAGAGATCCTTCCCTATTAGAAGCCCTGTATTAAATTTAAAGGGGACATTACCTCTTCGTCTGGCCGAGGGAAGATCTTCAAATACAAGTTTCTGTGGGACATGATTTGACTGAGAAAAGGCGAGGTCCCCTTCTACATGACACCGATCCATGAAGGGGGCTGAACTGTTAGCCACATAAAATATGTCTAGTAGGCAATAAACTCTGTCCATTCCTTTTTGTTTGTTAGACCTTGAGTAGGGAGTATTCGACGGTGGGATAAGAACAAAACCACAACTGTTAAGGAGAGAGTCTCATGCTAGTCTTTCCTCGCCTAGTAGGTTCCTGTAGAGGCCAATTTTCTGATCCCAAATATCTGTCATGTTAAGGTCACCACCCAGTATCCAATTAGCCACTGACTGACTGATCACCCAATCCTTAATTTCCTTCCATAGGATGGCTCTTTCTGCAGGCTTATTTGTTGCATATATGTTAATCACTCCCCATTGGGTCCCATCTGTATCAAATTGCACAGCCTGCCATCTACCGTCTGTCCCCGCATATTGCAATTTACTAGTTAAGCCCTTCCATAGAGTTCCCGTACCCCCTTTGGTGCCTCTAGCAGCACAAGTAAAAGAGGAGTACTGGTTACCTAGCCAAGCACCTAAGGAACTAGCCTCAAAGTCTGGAAGCTTGTGCTCTTGTACAAGTAGGATATCTGCATTCATTGATCTCATTGCAGCTAGCACTCTAGCCCTCTTTAGAGGTCCCTTAATTCCCCGAAGGTTCCACGAAACAATCTTCATAATTTATCTATTCAAGTGACATCATCCCTTGTCATACACCCCTCGGCGCTTCCCCGCTTGTCAGGATGGCAGAGCAGTCTAGATTTGTTATCCTTTAGTCGTAGCCATTTATAGTACATGTCAGTTTGTTTCCCTCTCAAATGTCTTTGTGGGGGCACGATGACACCATGGTGGGTAAGTTTACATCGTAGAGGGTATTTTATTGGGATTGACTCTTTAATCAATCCAGGCCACTGTATTAGCCCTATTGCATCCCAACCCATTAAGGAACCCCTATCCCCTTCCGAGGCTAAGAGGGTGGCATCCCATCCTTTATGTTGAGGTTTAAGCCCCAGGGCCAATCTTTGTAGGGAGGTCCCACCCCCATAAAACCCACCAAATCGTCTACCCATCCCAATTATTAGAAGTATCATAGCTAGACATGTTAATTCCTTATTTCTAGTGGCCCAAATCTCTACATTTTGCTTGATAAAAGGCCAACTATCCCAATCCCCTATCTCTATTATTAGCAAATTGTCATAGCCATAACCTTTTATCTGTTTTTTGTAGTAGGAAACTTTTGACCATAATTTGGGCATCCATATTCCATTGTTTGAACAGAAAGGGTAATTAGGTTCCATTGTGGCATTTGTAAACCATATTGAACAGATTATTACAATAGAACACAGATTAAAGCTCAACAGCATGTCATTGATTTCAGCAATAACATCACTTACAATGTTTGCATCTACAATATTTGCTGAACCATACCAAAGTATACTCCAAAATCTGTCCCACTAGGCTAAACTACTACTCAGCCCATGTTCTTCAACTATTCCACTACTTTTTCTGTTTCGCCCCTTCTGGCCAGCTGCTCTATTACCCTTTTGGTGTGCCTTTCTACCTAAAGAAGGCAACGGAACTGTAATAATACCAATTTCCATGAACTGTCCCATACCAGTGCTGATCCTATTATCTGCCATACTTGCAGTCGGAGTATTTTTAGTCATGCTTGTGCTGCTATGTGCTGAATTCCTTAGACCAGCCCCATAGATATTGTAATCATAGAGCCATAGACGCAGGTTTCCAGTAACAAACACTAGTCTAACAGTTGGTTTAGCCAAACATACTTTGAGCTTTAGCAGACTATATATGATGCATAATTTTAGGCAAAAGCATGAGTAGGAGCTGAGGGAAAACTTACCTCCTTTAAGAGATGAAACTCCACCAATCGCTTAACAAAACATATGTGCCACATATGGGATAATGCTCCCGCTATAGGTATACTAGAAGCATTGCATGCTTCATCCTTTCCGTCCCTTATGACTGATTTCAGAGAGAGCGAGAGAATGTTCATGGAGAACCTTCGCAACTACTCCGGGCACAAAAGACACTTTCTTTTGCTGTTGTTTCCCCTTTTTCTTTTTTAGTACACTGGATAAAGGGCCAGTGGCATCACCTTCCTCTTCAAGAGCTGGGACCTGATTTTGGTGGCATGGAGAATCTGCCACCTCATTTGCTACCTTCGGAGGGGCCAGACCCTGATCATGGCTACAGACTCCATCTACCATCTCATTTTGTTGCACTTCCATTGCTGCTGCCACATGCTTGTCAACTTTTGTATCAGAGTATACTACTCTATGTTTCATCATATTCTGTGGCAAGGTGTCAATGTCTGGGGTAGAGACGTCCACCTGAGCAGTCACCAAATCTGATTGGGTGATCGTCAACGCTGACTTGGCAGCAGTCAATGCTGACTGGGTGGTCGACATCAGCTTCGATACTGGTTGCAGACCTGTCATCTCTCCATTGGCTGATAGGTCAATGTCTGGACCAGGGAGGGAAGAGACCACAGGGGATAGATTGCTTTGGAGTATCAAGGGTCCCTTTCGAGATCCCTCTGCTGCTGTTGCAACCTTAAAGTCACCAACATCACATTCTTCTACTTCCTTTTGACCACTTGGATCACGGGACATACTATCCAGAGCTTCACTAGGCCGATCCTCCTGCAAGCTGCATTTTGTGATTGAACATTCTCCAACTTGCCAATTTGTGTCAGGATTTTTTATGGACAGACTATAGCCACCACGGCCTTTTCTTGCATTAGAATAACCTTTTCCTTTACCGTTGGTGGATGTAGGAACCAGAGTGAAGCCTTCATCATCTGTTACAACAACACCTTTCCCTTTGGAGGTGGTTAAATCAGGTACCACCTGCTGGAGCTCACTTGGGACAACACAAATTGTGGAAGCATGAACCACTGCCCCACACATAGTACAAGGAGGAGGCAGGCCCGAAGTCAGCAGCTTAAACAGAACCTTTTTACCGTTATAGCCATTAAAGGCGATATGCTCAGGGATGGTCTTCAGGATATCCATGGATATACAAATTCTCGGGGCCTCATTGTTGCTCACACCCATTGAGATGTATTCACCAAGTGAGACTGCAATTGATTTGAAGGCCTTCTCTCTCCAATATTCAGATCTTAGACTGCTAAGGGAGACCCAGACTGGAAAGGATAATGCATCTGGGTTATATGGATCAAATTCCTCACGCCACCTTTGGAGAAGGAACTGGCCATTCATAGATGAGATCACACCCTTTTTAAAGAGAATGTTAGCATGACTTTCCGTAGCAGCTATTATGATAAAATACAGATTGCCAAGCCAGAAGAGCCTAGGTGGAAACCTTGCTCTACATACACGCTCCAGCACTTTGGTGATTTCCTAAAAGGCTTGGGTTTCCCATTATAATCTTACCAATGAGGCCAAGCTTGTCGAGACGACGAATACGGTCTGCTACCTCTGGAATGTGCAGGGAAACACACTCATCTGCTGGGTCAGCTAGAGGACCTACTAGATCAAAGACATATGGGATAGTCTTCAGCCAGTCATCTCATATGGCTTCATCATCAGTAAAGTTCTAACCAATATGAGCTTTCAAGCGAAGAAGGACAAACAACCAATGCTTGAGATGGAAGGATTGATGGATCAGCAAAGAGTAAAAATCTAATGGTACGTCGAACAACTACCCATTAACAGAAGCACATTAACAGGTCCTTCAACCCAACCCCACCACAAGTAAAAAGAAGCACATTAACAGGTCCTTCAACCCAGCCCCACCACAAGTAAACACCGTTAGTTAAGATTACTGATCGCGAAATGGAGGCAATCCGACTGATGGAATTGGCAGAAGAGAGATATGATAACTGGCTGAAAGCATAAGAGGTAGAATCGCGAGACGGCATTACCTCATACACGATATACTCTACTGAAACCATTTCACCCATCGAATGACAGAAAACCACAAACAAGGATGTTACAGGCTGGTCTTCTCCAAGGTAAGCAATTTTGAGTTCTGTAGCAGTGGCCTGTTGATCCAAGAAAATAGAGGAATGGACACCTGTGAAATAGAGATCTGGAAAGACGTGTTCATCAACTAGCAAGGTCCAGAGTTCAGATGAGGAGCCAACCACAACAGACCTTGTTCAAGGCAAAGATCACAGCAAAATATTTAGAAGAGACAAAAACTGAAGGTGAAGAAACAAAATAAGGAGAAGGGGACGAGGTTGAACTAGAACACAGGAGAGCCAAAGGCAAAGGCAGTCCCATAGAACAAGAAAGAAGGTGAAGAGAACAATCCAAGAACTGAGAATTTATAGGGGATATTGAAGTGATGGAAAGGGACAAAATCCATAGAATCCAAGGGAAAATCCATGGAATCCATAAGAATGGATTGAAAGACTAGAGGTATATACATTGGATCAGACGAAGAACGGCGCAGAGTAGGCCAAAGAAACCCTTTTGGCTAAAGATAAAAGCAAACGAGCCTATTTTAAGAGAGGGCAGAGCGTGAGAAGGAAAGGGCCTAGAGGATCAGTCAGATAGGGCCAGAGAAGGAGAAGGACGCAACAAGGATTGCTGCATCTGCCGCTGTCTCTGCAAAATCTTCTGAGAGCTGCCCTATCATTGAAATCATTGACCACTAAGATGAACGGAAAATAGAAAGAACAGCAACATTTCCGGAGCCCATCCTGCCTCCCCCCCACCGGGGGGATCTTAGGTCCTCGACCAGATCTTCAGCAGCAACGGATCACCTACAGAGAGCAAGGGAAACAGTTCCCGGGCCCTTCTATCAGTTCCGGAACAGTGCAGCACTCTCTCTCCTCTCACTAGCACTTGGTGACCATGCACACTTGTGAACTACCCTTATTCCAAAAATTTTCTTAGACCTTTTACTTAATAATACTAAATATATATATAATCAATTTTGACAAACTAACTTAAAACAACATTTTAATTGTTTAGTTTACAAGAGTCAGTTAGCACATGTCAGGATAAGTGGTATATTTAATTGCCTTTGAGTATCCTTATCGCTAAGTGTAATCTTTTTTATTTTTTTTCAAGTTTTAACCATTGTTAAACCATTGAATTATCATTGTATAAACAATGGATACACCAAATTGTGCAAATACATGCACATATCAGTGGTTTGATGAAGCCTGAGCCTGGTGCAACCTTATAAGCTCCGGTGAAGGCAGGAAAATAGTTGTGCAACCTTATAAGCTCAGGAAAATAGAGAAAGCACAAAAAGAAATCCGGAATAGAAATTTAAATCGTCTGTTGGTGGAAGGATCCACTGGCCTGGGAATCGAACCCCAGAGAACGCTTTACCAGCAGTAACCACCTAGGCATTGGCTCTCTGGAGCCATGCCAGATCCCGCAGCCAGATCCAGGAGCCATGCCACATGCCGCCGTAGATGCAGAAATCCCACACAAGGTAAACAGATAATGCCAAATCCCGCACAAGGTAAAGAGTTTATGGAAGACCCAGATGCAACAGATGGCAAACCTTCAAACCTGTGTGTAATTTTGCCCTGCACAAAACTAGAATGAACCCAGCTAATTCCGGCAACCCTGCTGCAGCCACTTGCAGTTCCAGGAGGTCGCATGCATGCCCGCGACGAAAATGGAAAGAACCCTAATTTCTAAAAAAAAAGAAGGGAAAAACCATTGGAAAAAAAAAAACAAATCCAAACCATTGCACAAAATCCTAGAAACATCTACAACAAACCTTATGGGGTTCATGGCAGGATACACTTATAGCATGGCACAAGTTGGTCTTGAGTTGTAGTTTATGGGGTCTTTTCACCTTTTAACAAGGTATTTATTTCAGCTCAATATAGGTTTTAAAATTTTATGTCCACCACTCTTCGTGTTTTAGTTTAGAATTTGGTCATTGCCAAGTCCGATGCTACTCATTGGTCGTTTTGATGCCCATTTTCTTATCCAGACTACCATTGTTTTTGGACAATGAGGTTTTAGATTTCAAGTTTCTTAAGTTTGCAAGTTCTTTGAGGTTTTGTACCTGTCATATGGGTTTGGTCGTTAAAGGATGTGCGTATTTGCTCAAGATCATGGTTTGCTAGTACCTTGTTTTCTTACAATTGAAGTTGGTTGTCTTCATGGTGGTTGCTTTTCTTAAAGGGTATTTTTTAGTTTATGCGGTTGCATATAGATGCTATGGATGGTTGTTTGGTAGTGGTATTGAAGCTTTGGTAGTTTGGTGTGGTTCAACATGAAAGTTGTGGCATCATCTTTCCAACATTTCTTGGTCTCCTCGTGTAACGTGCCCATGGCGATCAATTCACGGGAGTGGAGTGCTTCCTGACACTGCCATAAGAGGGTGGAATGGATTTTCTACAAATATTGGGATTTTTTTGTTATATAGATTGAGAAAGTTGTTTTATATAGCAGGCTCGATAGTATGAACAGTGTTTATATCAATAATATATGAATAGTGCATTTCTAATGGTATTTGATTAATGAAGTTAGTATTTGGTCATTTTTATCTAGCTTGGACTTCAATAAACTTCTTAGTGTTTATTCATTGAGTATATTGTGACCATCTGAATTAGTAAGTTATAGAGATTTTGTTGCTTTATTAAACATAAGTTGTATCCCAATTTCTTCATTTGGTATCATAGCACATGTTAAATTATGGCAACACGATTTGGAGCAGGATTGCTGAGTGTTGTGGAACTCTATAATTGGAGGTCTGGTTTTCAAGTATGGAAAGACCAGATCAAGCACATCTTGAATGTGGTAAACCTCTGGGAGGTTGTGAGTTGAACTGTTCCAGACAATGAGATTATCAACGCAAAAAGTAGTACTGCTGTCAGCTCAAATGCTGGAGGAGGATCTTCATCTGCAAGCCCTGGAGATACTGTCAGTGGTGGTGGTGCTACATCAAGTGGAATTGGAAGTATGATTACTGAAAGCACACTGTCAACAACGAATAAAGAAGCAAGAGGAATTATCACCAGCAAGGTTGCTCCCACTATTTTGCTAAAACTAAGAGGTATGTCACCTAAGCAAATGTGGATTTATTTTTTGAAATATCATGAAGTTAAAACTTCTTCACAAATAGATCTGCTAGAAAAAAAGTTAAGAAATGTAAGAGGAAAAAGTTGAAAGAGGTATTTCATTTCATTTATTGATGACCACAGTAGAAAATGCAAATGCGACTATTTAGCTAGAAAATCTCAAGCTTTATATGCTTTCAAAATGTATGTTAAGGAAACTCAGTAAATGGGAGGGCTTAATAGAACCATAAAAACAATTGTTTAGAACCATGAAGGGGCCACAGTTAGGCATATAAGGAGCATGTGGATGGATCTGCCCGATTCTATACAAAATAAGAGCATTTAAAGAATTTTCAAAATGTTGCAAAGCTACATTGATAGGAACAAAAAAAAAACAAAAAAACACATCCACAATTCCTATTCGTCCTCAAAGAAGATGATTCAGTTTACCTATCTGCAGATATTCCCCATGTGTATAAAGTGAAAGAAGCGCAAGAAGATGTCCCCTTATAATCTAGCCACTTTCCCACAAGAAGGTGAACTAAAAGAAGAATTGAAAGCAAGATCTCTAGCCCTTGCTTCTGATGCAAAATGTCCTCTCTGTAGAATGGGGCTAAAACAAGAAGACAAATTCAGGTAATGAGAAAAGAATTACTCCAAAGAATTCGAGAAGGAAACTCAAAATGCAAAAGTGGTTGTCTCACAATGGCAAGGCGAGAGGTATTTTCAAGGATTTTACTAATTTCCTCAGCCGTAGATCTAAAATTATGAGGATCCAGCAGGTCTCATCAAACTTAGACAATGTGGATACACATGTGACATGCCAGAATTACAACAATTGTTGTAAAGGGGTTAGGAGGCAAGCCTGCTAATAAGCAGATTTGTAATGGCCTTCATTTTATTTTGTTTATACTCCAAATTGACAATCATACACCCAATGTTTTTTTTAGTTTAAATATTAACGAATGAAAAACAAATGATCTTGGACTTTCTAAGACCTCACAAAAAAAACAAATGATCTTGGACTTTCTAAGATTTCACAATGCTTTTTGGCACCTTAAGGACTTTAGCACTCTGATCCATATGGAAACACAGAAACCGAGTCTTTTATGACTCTAAATCCTTTAGTCTTAATTGGCTTAAGGCATGCTTTCAATCTCTGCCGGTTGAAACTGCAATAGCTCATATGGAAGCATAAGGGCTTAACATATGACACGAATTGGGACTCTCTCGGGAGTTACCATGGTCTCTATGCTTTTTTCAAACTGTCACTAATTGATGTTGATGATGATAATGACAGATTTCGTGACGGAGCATTATTTTGTTGTAACTGCCACAACCAGGGCTTTCCAATTGCTTCGAGTGAAATTCCAGTAAATAGTGGAGCAAATTTGTGAGTTTCATGGTGCATGTCAAAATCTTGTGTTCAATAGTACTTTTCCTCTAAAATGTCCTGGGAAGGGGGGTGGGGGATCGCCTGATAGTTAGCAAGTAGTTTAGCACTTTAGCATCTCTCTCCAAAGCTATTCTGAACCTAAACTTCTTCCATAAGTAGAATAGTTCCAATGGAGGTGGTTCTGGAATAGGTTTGGATACCACTTTTAAGAATGGAGTCTTATTTTATCCCTGGGGATTTCCCCGCCATAAAATAAGACACCTAGTATTATTTGAATACATAACTAAAAATATGAAATATGACGTGTCTTATTTTTTTCATGGTTTTTCACTAGTAGTTTTAGAACTGGAGTCACAAATGGTGTCGTATATTGTATAGGGCAGCCGTATTTTGCGTCTAGTGTGGAAAAATGGGCTAACTAACGGGAGATGAGGGCTGGGTCACATGAAGATGTCAACATCTTCCATTAGACGTCAAAAACTCAAAACGGAGGGGTCACATAGAGTTTTTTGACATGAATCCCTTTATGTTGACATCAATCCATCCCATCGGCTCTCTCCTCGGTTGGACGGATTCACGTCAACATGAATCTCTTGGATATCATAACGTTGCGGATCTCGGGGCATTTGGACAATCAGAAATTAGTGGGCGTAAGAAGAGCGGGCGAGCGGCGGAGGTCGCCTGCGGATCTTCACGTGACCTGTTTCTCTGCATTGCTTTTCATCGTTGCTTTCATTGTTGAAAGAGTCCGTGTTGACATCTTCATGTGACCATACCCTGAGGGCTGGGGGCTAGGAGTTCTAATGGGAATGACAAATTTTAAATTAATTGGCTGGCTGTGTGGAATCTAAGAAACCTGGTACATCAAGTTGAAGGCCTAATACATAATAAAACAAATGAATAAACGTGTGGGCGGCACCCACGTGTGCGGCCTTGGAAGAGACCAGCCGGCTTCTTACACATGCCGCCCGTCCAGCCCCTTCCTTTCCGGCTGCCGCCATAACTCCGGCCCCTTCTTTTTAAGTGCCGGACTAGTGCCCGGCGCCATAGCCAGCAGCTCCAAATATCGTTCCTTTTCTTCTTCTGTCGCCGCTGTTTATCTTCCCAAATATGGCTCTTTTGGAAAAGCTTCGTTGGACTCTTGTAATGATGGAGAAATGCCATGCCGGATTCACCTCTACAAGATTGCCTGCCATAAACTCGCCTCAAAATGGTAGGTTATTTGTCCGCTTTTCTTTTTCATTTTTGGATCTTGTTTTGTAATGTTCAGATTCCTAGTTTATGATATTGCCAAGATGTGTCTCTTTGTCAATCTTCTTAAAGCTATCTTTTTGTGAGTATCTTGTTTGATCTTGTCAGAACGGCTTCTTTTTTTCTTCTACTTATGCAATCTCATTGTTCCATGTTTTAGCCTAAATTTCTGAATATTTCCTGAATCTTGTTTGTATTGTTCAGTGGTGAGGCAGATATTAGGCAAAATAGAGAGCCGATTTTCTTGCAGATCGATCTCGGCTGCTTTAGAAGAAGCTCGACTTGCCAGAGTGGCTGCAGCTGCATCCATGGCTCCGCCGGTCCCATCTTGGTAAGTAAACAAATCTGCAATAAAACTTTCGTACTGCGGCTTCATTTCAAAATTTCTGAACAATGCGGATGCAGGGTATTGGCATGTGGCGCCCTGGATAAATAAATGAGCAGAGATTCCAGTCCAGCATAAGATTTTGAGAGGAATTCTTTTGTAAATGATTATCTTTTTGGAAAGGGAAAATTTCGATATATATTTTACATTTCTGCCTCTTAATTTCTTGATCGCGGAGATGGTATCATAGATTGTTATTGGTAACATAAACATTGAATTTGTTGGAGCATCTGACCTTATATATGGTGCATTTATTGTCTCCCGCTTATGGGTTGGATTCAATGGGGTATTAGACTCGTAGATTGGATTCGAATACCAAAAATGAGGTATTCAGACTCATAGATTTGCATGTAAATTGTGTAAGTCAAATACCCAAAAAAAATATTGTGTAAGTCGAATACCCCTCTAAAGTTGTTAAAAAGCACGTTCGAACTTGCCGAAGGAAGTTAAAAGCCCAACGAACTAACTATTGCAATGAAAATTATTCCTTACACTATAATAAGATATAAGTATTATGCTTTCGACTCGAAAAATAGACGGCGGCATATTTGGCTCGCCATTTTTGGAATTCATTTTTGGAATCCAACCCTTTCGGGAGCCAATATTTCGCTGGCATAAGATGGTAAATCACTTCACATTTGTTTTTACACACTAACATTATTTACTTTGTTTCTAAAGGACCTTGTGCGTACATTACACATAGGAAGTACTTTTTGTTAAACCACATATTTTTTTTTGTTGAACTGAATTTCCACTTGTATATTTATTCTTCCCTATGAATTTCACGTGTTGAAGCAACGTAATTACTTGATTAAAGCTAAATGTCTTCCATATACCTGTTTGTTAAGCAATGGATCACTTGATTAACTATCCATAAATTATGGGTCTTGCAGTTTATCATGACCTGATTGTTAATAGCTATTGGATCACGTAAATTATGGGTTTTGCCGTTGATCATGATCTGACCTTTAATAGCACCATTCTTATCAAAATCATCCGCTTTGAAGGACAGTTGTGTCATACGTAACTCTTGCAACTGCAAGGTTGCTTAAGGAATAAATGACATCAGCCTCTCGGCCTGCCGGCCTCACGCTTCGAGAATTATGTTGCATAATCCCCTTAATGAGGAGGTTAACCTCCTCTTTTTGCTCTAAAATAGATGAAGAGTATGATAATATCCTAATAAATGGAGTTCAGGTCACAAAAGTTTATCTCAAAAGGGCCCCAAGTATGGTCGGGAACTTTTCTCAAAAGAAACTCTCCAAAGAAAAGAAGATTGACTTCATCTATAAATTATAAAAGATTATAGAAATACGTGCTTATATCAAATCACGACTTAAAATGGAAGATGTTGTGCCCCAACTATCTATATGTCCATTCTATCTAACATATATAACTCTCCTATGAAAATTCCTTGGGATATTCTTTTAAGATGCTTATTTCTAAAGCCGCCACGTACCGTTCTGAGGAAAAAATAGGGCAAAGCAAATTAAAAAAAAGGGGAAAAAAAGGGCAGGAAGCTCCTGTTCTCGCCGGACTTGAGGAAGAGCCCACAGCTCCTCCTTAGAGTATGTCGGCAATGCTCTGATGGAGGCCCAGGCCGTGGATTTGCCAATATGTTCTTCAATATGTTCTTCTTGGTTGCAAGGGCAGAGAAGGTCGGCAGAATGGATTTTTATATTCTTAGGGTATCGAAACAGGGCTATGGCCGGATGTTTGGGCGCAGACTTGGCTTCCTTTAAGTCCTGCAACAGCGTCACGGCTTGCTACAGATAGCATAATAGTGGGCCATGAGCAGTAACAACATTATTTAGGTTTGAATCATCATTTTTTTATTATGAGATCTCGGCTATGGCAGTGGATCTTCTGAAGAAACCTGCGGGTTTTACTCACACTTGATGATCGTTTTCAGTTCCTGAACTATGGTAAGCATATTCTCTTACTGCTCTTTGATCCATTCCTGAACAGGGGAGTTGCATACAACAGAGGATTTAGAGCTTGATGATTCTCCGCCCCGTTCTTCGACTTTGGTTGGCTCTGCTAGACTTTTGTTGTTCTTCATTGAGTGTCTCCATTGCTATCAAGCTTTTGTGGATATTATCGTGGCAATCGTAAAGCAACAGAAGACGTTTATTATGTTACCAACAAGAAGCAATACGGCAACAGAAGTTGTATGGCTTATTGTTGCATTATCGGAGGGAATTGCAAGTGACTCAATCTCCATACTGACCATATTTGTCATGAGCTTTTATTATGCATTACTGAAGGAACTTGGGTATTTTCCTTCGCATTTGATATGCTTCGTGGTTTCAATTATTATAATTGAAGCTTCATTGGAATCAGCTGATCTAAAGCAGATGGATATGGTGATTCTAGGCTGGATGCCCTAAGCACGACACATTACTCTTAAGATTCATAGTTTGGTCTCCAACCAGTGGCCACGAAACTATTTGCAGTGATATGGCACTTTCAAAGCCCCTTCCTGGATTTTACAAGTTCTTTGAGATATGGTTTGGCTATGGAAGGGAAAATCTATTTGTAGCCTGTCTATGATCTAGGTTGTGGTAAAGCTAGTGATGAAGGTGGCATTTGTCACAGGAGGTTTGCAAACTTTATGCTTCATGGCAACAAGTATAAGAATCCGCAACGGTTAGAGTTATATTCATGTCATATAGCAGAGACAAAATCTAGCAGTGTATGTAACATAAAAGCAAGGTGCATGTAACATAAATGCAACGCCTTATGAAAAACCGCTCCAACATGCAAATGGACTCAACATGAAACTAAAACTCAAGATTCAAGTCTATTTTAATTTTTTAATATGAAATTATTTACAATCCAATTGGATAGAAATGACTCGACATTAGGAACATGAAGTGAAAAGGTCTCCGTGGTATCCACATGAAGTGAAAAGGGACATTATGCTGCCTCACTTGAAGTGAAAAGGGACATAATGCTACAAAGCTGAAGGGACCTTTAAAAGGTCGATAAATTAGGAGGAAACTTTCTTTTGTCTCTCTTTTTTTATTTCTTTTTTGTAAAGTTTGACATGTGTTTGATAACTCCAAATGTGGAAACTTAAATTATGGCTTGGAGCATTCTGCTATAGAATTTGTTGTCATTATGGATGAAGAATTTGCTACAGAATTTTACTGTGAGGCATTACCTGCACTAACTGATTGCCACACATTGTTGATGATCCGCAGATTGCTGGCCAAATCCCTCAATCATTTTACAACTTGCCTGCTTGAGACCCTCTGAATGATGCATGCGTTTTTGGCTATGACAAAGTGATGGTGCATAGAAACCCACATGTTATTGAATTATCTATCATACGATCCTAATAAGGTTATTAGTATATGGGCTTATGTAGCAAGTGCTCTTCCTTTAATTAAGAAGGTTGGTGACCAGAGATGCTGGAACTTTGTTCAAGGTATTAAAGAAGGCAAGAAGCTAGTAAGTTCATGCTACAGATTGCTTACATCCTCAAGTACTTTATCACCTTCTCGAAAATGGCACTTACAGACTTTGCCTTCTCAATGGCAATTCATCTGGAACCTTGTTTGGTCTAAATATAATCCTCCAAAGGTAAATGTTTTACTTTGGCAGGTGATTCATCGCTCTTTGAGAGTTAATGAGATGGTTCATCGCTTTAAGCCGGGAGTAAGCCCACTTTGCCCAATGTGTGAGCGGTGCATTGAAACATTGGAGCATTATTTATATTTGTGTGCGAGTCGAGTGGTCTTAGGTCCCGGCCGCATTCTCTTTTTGGAGTATCTTTGGATAGTCAAGACTTTCTTTTGGTATTTATCCAAATCTGGACCGCTTCTAAAAGGATTGCATTTCACATGGCAAAGTCTTGGTTAATATGGAGTGTATGGAAGCGAAAGGCTAAGAAAGGTCTTTATGATAAGCATATTTTTCTTCTCGTGTGGTACTTCAAGAAATTAAGAAGAAGTTGTATAATTGCTTTCAGATCTCCAATTGGCCCGATCGTATTAAATTTCCAATATGGAGTGATCATCTAAAAGTGATTGATGCTTCAGGGATATTTCTTACTTCTGGAAGTACTTTGTAATATTTTGAGTGTATAATATGAAGTAACACGTTCTTCAAAAAAAAAATGCTGGGAAAGAGTTTCTTGTATAGGTAAGGTTGCCGTGTCTCATACACTTCAGAGCACAATCCCCCCTCATTGAAAAGGAGTGATTTGCAAACAATACCGCCCTTAGACTTCCTAAAGTTATACCCTACCGCAACCTCGATTTGTTTGAGGTAAAAGTTATCTACAAAAAAGGTTAGTAGGGGTCATAGTATTTTTTTTGGGGGTTCTAAGGTCCACCCTCGTGCCGCTTAAGAGACTTGTTGCGTGGGCTTAACTCCCATTTCGCGAGGATAGGGCCCCCTCGGGCGCACTGAATTCCTCCTCACACTACGTTCTTTCCCCTTATAAGCCTATTAGTCACCCATCAATACTCAAGCCCCTACATCCATCGCCTCATGGCGTTCTTAAGGGCGATGCGGAGGCCGAAAGACACTTTCATGATACCCCGACCCACCCAACACAGTCTTTTCAACGGCCAAAAGTAGTCGATCCCTCATCAAAATAGCAGCAATTCAAAGTTTTCTTGCTCAATTTCGTTAAAATAGCCAGCCAAAGCTGGTCAGAAGGTTCCGAAACTTAATTGCAGCCACGAAGTACCTAAGTCTCCAATATATAAAGGGCATACGCAATTGAAGTGGGTGCCCATTGCATATGGAGGTGGTAGAGCAACTTACACAAGTACATAAGTGGTAGATACATAAGTGACTTTTAATTGAATGGTCACGTTCCCTTTTATCTAATGCACTCGTATTATCATTGTATTATCAAGATCCCCCAAAAAAAAAAAAAAAAAAAAAACACCATTTGGGCTAGGCTATTTTAAACTACATAGTAATGTGCTTTATGTGCACATTGGCTTGTGCCACATAGATTGTGTACGTTGCCTTGTCGTCCATAGACCGTTTGACCGTAACAACTTAATTCTGAAATAGGTTCAAAACATCCTATTGGTTTGTAAGATTAATCTTTTTCTACTCGTGATAACCTTGCAAATTTTTGAAATCTATTTTTAATAGCAATAAAGAATACATGCTCTGGAACAACATATACAAGAATTCAAACAATTGGAGATTATAAAAAGAAAGGTATGCATTGCAAGGTTCGTCTATGGAACTTGAAGAATCATTTTCAATGCGAAGGTGCTTTAATAAGCAAATGGTTGGCAGACAAAAGCTTTAGCACTACAAGAAATTTATTGTGGCAGCTAAGGCCGCCGCGAACATTTCTCTTTCCCTTGACTCCCTTCCGTGAATATTTTACTTTTCCGACTTTAGATAGTCGACACGTGTCATAATCAAAGGCTATTTTTACACCACTTGCTTACATTCTAAGCCACATATAATATATATATCTCTTTCATGGACAATCGTTGAAACGAAGTCTATCTCGACAATTCACATATGTCATTGCCTTCCTTCCGCCATGTGTTTGCATTTTAAGCCACATGTAATTAATGAGTGTGCAAAATTGACATGTGCCTTTTTCGTCGTTCGAGATAGACATGTCCCATTTTCATTTATGACATTGATTTTGAATGATTATGTGCAATGATGAGTGTGCAAAATTGACATGTGCCTTTTTCGTAGTTTGAGATAGCGTGAATTATCATATGCCTTTTTCATTTATGACATCGATTTTGAAGGATTATGTGCAATAATGATGAGTGTGCGAAATTGAGATTTTTTTGTCATTCGAGATAGCGTGAATTATCATGACATGTGCCTTTTTTCATTTATGACATTCAACACACGTGGCTTGAAGCGAAATTTTGAAGCAAAATTAGACCTGGGCACGAATTTCAAAAAGGCCCTGATCCGCCATAAATGCGCTTAAAAGATTTTTAGCATACATGTCGCTCCCACGTAATAAGTAAGGAAGAACATTTAAACAGAAAACCCAGACAATTAGATCTCTTAGGTTTTCGACCATTGCAAAATGCTGAAATCTGCATACATGTCACTTCCATGTAATAAGTAAGAAAGAAAAAAAAAATGAGAACAGAAAAAGCAATACAATTATATAGGAAGGATTATCATTGGATTAGTAAGCTTGCTTTGTTTGGCTCCTGACAACATATGAAATCCATATAGGATCAGAATGGGATAAACTTGAAGGCATTTGGCAATCTTGCATATTTGGGGTTTTATAGGGTAAGGTAGATATTTGCACTAGATTTTTTAGTTCAATCAAATTTTTATAACAGAAAAATTGAAATGGAGTTAAATGATGACATGTATAGTGAACTTTGGTGCTAGCCAATAGTCAAACCTCATTTGATGTCATTTGATGCACTCAATGTGAACAATTTGTTGCTATATAAAGTGTGTGCAAGCATTAGGCTTGCATCATATTGTGAAGTAATTACTGGTAGATACAAGTTTCGTACAATTTTATGAACAAAGATGGACAATTCATTGTCCATCATTGACCACCAATTCAATGGCGTCATAATGCAGATTTAGTGGTGGTTTTATAAGAGTAGGACCAAGCAAGTGGCAAATAAAAGAGAAGGTTGATGGCGGTGACAAGGACTAGAACCCAGTAGTAGTAGTCGGTGGCCTTTGTCAATATCGTTCCGAAGCCACGTAGGATTTGAATTGTCAACCATGTACACAATGGCACTACTCAAGAAAAACTAACCCCACTATTCACAAAGGCCATGCTCACACCCAGTGCTCTGCATAGAATCGGGGCATCGCTCATGAAAAAACTCCCTGTAATGCAGGAGGGAGAAGCTCTCAAACAAACCAAGCGGAACCGTCTTCGCGGCACCAACCAAAATATACTCAACTTTAATCGCTTTGTTTTCTTTTCATTTCCACTCATCTTTGCAACCATCATGTCTAACACACACAACACAAATCCAATGCCTATCCTTTGTAGCGGACTAAAGCCTCTTTTCATTTTTTGTGTGGCTTCTCATAAATGGCACCACCGGTTTGTCGTATATTGGTAGAAAAGTGAGATTTACTATAAAAGAAAATAAGAACATTGAATTTGGTGGAACACTAAAGCTTCCCGATTAGATTGTCCATGTTCATGCCTTGAGTTACAAAAAAAGTTCCAACCGTGCGGGGCTACTCCTAACCATAGCACAACTAACCATATTGGGATTACTCACGAGCACCAATTTTACCTCTTCAACTTGAGTCGGGTGCATGGCCACGAAAACTCCTCTTTTCCTCCTTGTTTTAGAGCTGCCTTGTCGAAATGCGTGATAAAATTAACAGAGGACAAATCATTGAAGAGGCCTTTTTGCTTTTGAAGAAAAAAGAAGCAAAAGGGCAAAAGAAAAAGTGTAACCTGAATTGGTTTGTATGAGGGAGCACTCTTTTGCCATGCTTAATATCATACTCCTCATAGAAATCATTCGTAGTTTCCATCTGCTGCCTTTTGAATCGATAATGAGAACATGTGCAATCTGAGCTAAAAGGGCTTCCTTGAGGTTTTTATATCTATAATGTCTTGTCATACCAAAGAACATGCACATTGCAGCCGCCAAAAATGTGAGGCAAAGCCCTATCCCCATCCCCGATGTAATCTATCCTCAATATACACAATAGCGATCCACGAAATAATTCCGCCTAAGCCGACACACCGAAATTCCAGTTGAAGAAAGAAACCATGCCCCTCTTCTCCATCATATCCTCTTCATCAAACTGATCAGCTCCAAAAGATACGATGCAAGGTGCCAAGCATCAAAACCCAAGGGCAAACAAGTACAATGCGAGAAAAAAATACCCGGTTGGAGCGAGCTCGCCTCGAGGAGAGGCTTCATTACGGCATGGCAAGGGCACGAGAGATTTTTCGAGAAAACGAGAGATGGTCAAGAGGATTATGCCCTACAATAAGCAAAACAACCCAATGAGAAAGTTGACATGGTAACATAAAATCTCATAGTACTTACAAAGAAATAAATCCCAAAGGCAGAGAGATAGTCTTGTAGCGCCCCAAATATGTGTCGAAATGAAGGCGCCTACCGGACTCATGACAAATCTTTGTGCCTTTGTAAGTTGTTCACATCATCGCGGATGTAGCATTTCTTCGCGGCAACACTTGTGGTCATGTAAGTGAAAATGTTGGTAGTTATGGCAAAGAGAATGGCAAAGGTCCGCAATGATTGCATCTTGAAAAGCATCATAAAATCATAGTAAAAGCATGAAAAACAAGATTTAGGAAATCAATAACAGTAGCGGGATCCTTTTTTTTTTTTTAAGCCTCACCAAGTATTGGCCAGCATATGATTTCCAACTTCCTGTTACGCTAGCATGACTATTTCATCCTTGTCATTCTCGCTTCCATCTTGAACCTGACTCTTGATCCATGTCTAATGAGCGCAAGACATTTGAGACAACAAGAAATCTTCTTAAATACTAAATGGGAAAAGCTTACCATAGCGGATCTTTCTTTGTGGAAAAAATGTAGGTGCTTTTAATTCCATGGACCATTGTAAACCGAACCATTTAATCGTATAAGCTTTCCCTTTGCTATTATTTGTTTCAGGCCGCCAACATCGAGGGAGGGTGTATCCGTGGTATATATCGGGTTTTTGTCACGTTAAAGCCATATAAAAAAAAAATGTGCCTTTTTGTGGACTTATTAGCGGATCTTTTGTCATTTAGGACCTGGTTTAAACATGACGGGTTCTCGTGCCAACATGTCCATGACATCAGTTCTACTTGTAGATGATAATGTCAATGCACCAAGAAACTATTTTAATTTAGGTCTCCATCATTCGATATTTTCCAAGATACTTGTCTGTCAGATTCATGAATATTGTGTCCATATTGATATTGATGGGTATAGGTGAGCTAATAGCTCTTATACTCTAGGAAGATTTTCAACAACTAGATTCTTCCCTAGTGCGAGACAATATAAAAGCATAGAAATATTGAAGGTGGCATAGCTATGAAATAATGAAGACCATGGTGCCATTTTTTTTTGCAAGGACGAAGGACACTTTATATTAACAAGACAATTCTAATACAATGGGAGATCAAGGCAGGTGGAGGTAACCCCAAACTTCATCCCTGACATTCGAATATAACTTCGAAACCAAAAATTGGTCATGTAGACGAGACTTGATCTCTTGATAGAGGCTTGCGGCAGGAATATGCAACCCTCTGAAGATGACATGACATCTGCATTTCCACACTGCCCAACACACTAGAGCCATGCAAACATTGAGCGTCCACTTCGTGGACGATAAAATCATATTCTATTCTATTCTATTCTATTCTTAAAGAGAAGCCATTTGTCAGGGAGTATGTAAGCGCACATATTGGCGTAGCACCTATCATGTGTAGTTGCGGCTCTCAATTACTTTGGGCGCCATTGGACCAAGTGAAGCCTCTATCTCACGGAATCTCAAGAAAACCATGATCAAACAAAAGCTTGTCCCATTGCTCTTTTTTATTACTCCATTATTTGTTTATGCGGTTCTGGACTTGTCATAAGGAAAGTAAATATTTAGGTGGGTCATTGCACCAACTATAGTATGTGCTTTATCTCAAAACGCACCACCAAGATGTAATAGCTGCAATATATTGAAGGTTATTTCTCTAACTCTGCCTTATCAGACTCTCTAGTGTAAAGGGTGTGTCTTATTTTTTGGTTATCACTATTGAAGGAGATGCGATAATTAGTTATCAGTACTGGAGGAGTATTGATAACTAATTATCAGTACTATTCCACTCATATAAGACCAAAAGTGGTCATTATTTTTAGTTTCCAGCGAGCCCCTTCCTCAGGAGCTGAGCCAAGTACAATTATGGGTTTGGATACTTTAGAAACCCCTCCCTAGTGCTTGAGAGCGTGCATAGCTCTAGTTCTGGATACCTTTGATGCACAGACACACTCTCTACTACCTACAATTCTCACCAAGTTTCAAATGATCTGATCGACAGAGGCATCCGTGCATTTAGCGTTTGGAAGCTAGATACAGCTTTTGGAGCTTTTGAAACTTTTAGTAATCGTAGCAGGTCCTATTGCTGAAACACTTCACACAAATGCCATGGTGCAGACTAATGAGACACTATATTTTTCAAGAGCTGAGGCACAACAATACGTCGATTTGGATGTACAAATGCAGGAGCTCAAGATAGTGCACCGGGGCCAGAAATAAGAATAGCACACAGAGTACAGGTTTAGATCAGTCTGAGCAACTGGAACTTGAGCTTATGTATAGTGGACATCCTAGAAACATGCTCTTATTCATATATGAAGATAGTTGCACAGTTGCACATTTTTTCGCAGATGCAATGCACACCCGAAACCCAAGAACTTTACAACACGAAGAGCTGGCACTCAGAATGGGATAAACTTGAAGGCATTTGGCAATCTTGCATATTTGGGGTTTTATAGGGTAAGGTAGATATTTGCACTAGATTTTTTAGTTCAATCAAATTTTTATAACAGAAAAATTGAAATGGAGTTAAATGATGACATGTATAGTGAACTTTGGTGCTAGCCAATAGTCAAACCTCATTTGATGTCATTTGATGCACTCAATGTGAACAATGTGTTGCTATATAAAGTGTGTGCAAGCATTAGGCTTGCATCATATTGTGAAGTAATTACTGGTAGATACAAGTTTCGTACAATTTTATGAACAAAGATGGACAATTCATTGTCCATCATTGACCACCAATTCAATGGCGTCATGTGCAGATTTAGTGGTGGTTTTATAAGAGTAGGACCAAGCAAGTGGCAAATAAAAGAGAAGGTTGATGACAGTGACAAGGACTAGAACCCAGTAGTAGTAGTCCAGGTGGCCTTTGTCAATATCGTTCCGAAGCCACGTAGGATTTGAATTGTCAACCATGTACACAATGGCACTACTCAAGAAAAAACTAACCCCACTATTCACAAAGGCCATGCTCACACCCAGGCTCTGCATAGAATCAGGCATCTGCTCATGAAAAAACTCCTGTAATGCAGGAGCAGAGAAGCTCTCAAACAAACCAAGCAGACCGTACTGCGGCACCAACCAAAATATACTCAACTTTACACTGCTTTGTTTTCTTTTCATTTCCACTACTGCTGCAACCATCATGTCTAACACACACAACACAAATCCAATGCCTATCCTTTGTAGCAGACTAAAGCCTCTTTCATTTCTTGTGTGGCTTCTCATAAATGGCACCACCAGCTTGTCGTATATTGGTAGAAAAGTGAGATTTACTATGAAAGAAAATAAGAACATTAAAGCTGGTGGAACACTAAAGCTTCCCAGTTCGTTGTCCATGTTCATGCCTTGAGTTACAAAAAAAGTTCCAACCTGTGCAGGGGCTACTCCTAACCATAGCACAACTAACCATATTGGGATTACTCTGAGCACCAATTTTACCTCTTCAACTTGAGTCAGGGTGCATGGCCCTGAAAACTCCTCTTTTCCTCCTTGTTTTAGAGCTGCCTTGTCGAGAAATCTGTGATAAAATTAACAGAGGACAAATCATTGAAGAGGCCTTTTTTGCTTTTGAAGAAAAAGAAGCAAAAGGGCAAAAGAAAAAGTGTAACCTGAATTGGTTTGTATGAGGGAGCACTCTTTTGCCATGCTTAATATCATACTCCTCATAGAAATCATTCGTAGTTTCCATGCTGCGCCTTTTGAATGCAGTAATGAGAACATGTGCAATCTGAGCTAAAGGGCTTCCTTGAGGTTTTTTATATCTATAATGTCTTGTCATACCAAAGAACATGCACATTGCAGCCGCCACAAATAACAGGCAAAGCCCTATCCCCCATCCCCAGTGTAATCTATCCTCAATATACACAATAGCAGTCACAGAAATAATTCCGCCTAAGCCGACACACCAGAAATTCCAGTTGAAGAAAGAAACCATGCCCCTCTTCTCCATCATATCCTCTTCATCAAACTGATCAGCTCCAAAAGATACGATGCAAGGTGCCAAGCATCCAAACCCAAGGGCAAACAAGTACAATGCGAGAAAAAAAATACCCAGTTGGAGCGAGCTCGCCTCGGGGCAGGCTTCATTCTGGCATGGCAAGGGCCTGAGAGATTTTCCAGAAACAGAGATGGTCAAGAGGATTATGCCCTACAATAAGCAAAACAACCAAATGAGAAAGTTGACATGGTAACATAAAATATCATAGTACTTACAAAGAAATAAATCCCAAAGGCAAGAGAGATAGTCTTGTAGCGCCCCAAATATGTGTCAGAAATGAAGGCGCCTACCAGACTCATGACAAATGCTGTGCCCTGTAAGTTGTTCACATCACTGGCAGATGTAGCATTTCTTCTGTGCAACACTGTGGTCATGTAAGTGAAAATGTTGGTAGTTATGGCAAAGAGAATGACAGTGTCCGCCGCAGTGCATACTGAAAAGCATCATAAAATCAGAGTAAAAAGCATGAAAAACAAGATTTCTGAAATCAATAACAGCGCGGGATCCTTTTTTCTTTTTTTAAGCCTCACCAAGTATTGGCCAGCATGATTTCCAACTTCCTGTTCTGCTAGCAGCTATTCTGTCCTTGTCATTCTCGCTTCCATCTTGAACCAGCTCTTGATCCATGTCTAATGAGCGCAAGACATTTGAGACAACAGGAAATCTTCTTAAATACTAAATGGGAAAAGCTTACCATAGCGGATGCTGCTGTGGAAAAAAATGTAGGTGCTTTTAATTCCATGGACCGCTGTAAACTGAACTACGACTGTATAAGCTTTCCACTGCTATTATTTGTTCTGTGCCGCCAACATCGAGGGAGGGTGTATCCGTGGTATATCTGGGTTTTTGTCACGTTAAAGCCATATAAAAAAAATGTGCCTTTTTGTGGACTTATTAGCAGATCTTTTGTCATTTAGGACTGGTTTAAACATGACGGGTTCTCGTGCCAACATGTCCATGACATCAGTTCTACTTGTAGATGATAATGTCAATGCACCAAGAAACTATTTTAATTTAGGTCTCCATCATTCGATATTTTCCAAGATACTGTCTGTCAGATTCATGAATATTGTGTCCATATTGATATTGATGGGTATAGGTGAGCTAATAGCTCTTATACTCTAGGAAGATTTTCAACAACTAGATTCTTCCCTAGTGCGAGACAATATAAAAGCATAGAAATATTGAAGGTGGCATAGCTATGAAATAATGAAGACCATGGTGCCATTTTTTTTTGCAAGGACGAAGGACACTTTATATTAACAAGACAATTCTAATACAATGGGAGATCAAGGCAGGTGGAGGTAACCCCAAACTTCATCCCTGACATTCGAATATAACTTCGAAACCAAAAATTGGTCATGTAGACGAGACTTGATCTCTTGATAGAGGCTTGCGGCAGGAATATGCAACCCTCTGAAGATGACATGACATCTGCATTTCCACACTGCCCAACACACTAGAGCCATGCAAACATTGAGCGTCCACTTCGTGGACGATAAAATCATATTCTATTCTATTCTATTCTATTCTATTCTTAAAGAGAAGCCATTTGTCAGGGAGTATGTAAGCGCACATATTGGCGTAGCACCTATCATGTGTAGTTGCGGCTCTCAATTACTTTGGGCGCCATTGGACCAAGTGAAGCCTCTATCTCCTGGAATCTCAAGAAAACCATGATCAAACAAAAGCTTGTCCCATTGCTCTTTTTATTACTCCATTATTTGTTTATGCCAGTTCTGGACTTGTCATAAGGAAAGTAAATATTTAGGTGGGGCTGTGCACCAACTATAGTATGTGCTTTATCTCAAAACGCACCACCAAGATGTAATAGCTGCAATATATTGAAGGTTATTTCTCTAACTCTGCCTTATCAGACTCTCTAGTGTAAAGGGTGTGTCTTATTTTTTGGTTATCACTATTGAAGGAGTACTGATAATTAGTTATCAGTACTGGAGGAGTATTGATAACTAATTATCAGTACTATTCCACTCATATAAGACCAAAAGTGGTCATTATTTTTAGTTTCCAGCGAGCCCCTTCCTCAGCAGCTGAGCCAAGTACAATTATGGGTTTGGATACTTTAGAAACCCCTCCCTAGTAGCAGAGCCAGGTATAGCTCTAGTTCTGGATACCTTTGATGCACAGACACACTCTCTACTACCTACAATTCTCACCAAGTTTCAAATGATCTGATCGACAGAGGCATCCGTGCATTTAGCGTTTGGAAGCTAGATACAGCTTTTGGAGCTTTTGAAACTTTTAGTAATCGTAGCAGGTCCTATTGCTGAAACACTTCACACAAATGCCATGGTGCAGACTAATGAGACACTATATTTTTCAAGAGCTGAGGCACAACAATACGTCGATTTGGATGTACAAATGCAGGAGCTCAAGATAGTGCACCGGGGCCAGAAATAAGAATAGCACACAGAGTACAGGTTTAGATCAGTCTGAGCAACTGGAACTTGAGCTTATGTATAGTGGACATCCTAGAAACATGCTCTTATTCATATATGAAGATAGTTGCACAGTTGCACATTTTTTCGCAGATGCAATGCACACCCGAAACCCAAGAACTTTACAACACGAAGAGCTGGCACTCAGAGATTAGACTGACTACGTCATTTTCTAGTATTTTCTAGTGTATTTTTTTCCGTTACATGACATACTGCATGTGCTACAACATATGAGTCATCTCAAGGGCACTAACTTTTCTGTGCAAGAGGATCTCTCCCCAGTTCAGTTAATTTAGCATCCTAAGGAGCTGGGCAAGGTGCGAGGGTGAGGCTCCAAAAAAAGTGGGCAATATGCATGGGAGGCACGACACTCATTTCTGACCAGTTGCCTCAAAACCCTTGGTTGGGTTATTAGTTGGTTCCACCTTTGTTCTTTTGATTTCTTTAATGTTTTGTGATGGGGCTTAGTCCCAAGGTTCATTTGGGCTTCGGCTCTTTGCTTTTGCCCCATCCCATAACATGTTATGAGGTCCTCGTGGACGTAAAAATTCTTATCTATCTTTCTATCTATCTACTATCTATCTTACCAGGTTCTCCATTTTCTAGAATCCTCTAAGTATATTCTTTCTAATAAATGAGTATATTCACGTGTATTATGTTGTTATTGTAATTGCTCGTATATTTGATCCCGTACAGAAAAATGTATTCCACCAAAACCCTAAACAAGTATGACAGACGGGCCTAGTCATACAGCTCTGCCTTGTAACTGTTGTTCTACATCACATATAGTGCCTTCCAGCCTACTGTCACTCCTAACTGGATGAAAGTGTCCTAGTATCTAGTAGTCAGAAACTCTATACCCCAAGTACTTGTAGGTGGGTGCTACTTCCATATCTTGTCTCTGATAAGTGAATGATGGAAGCCTTCACTGGCGTGAAGAGGAGACCTCCATTGCAATGGTTCGGCATCAAGTATCCAGGATATATAAATGGCCTTGCATGTCCTCCGGGGTGTAGGCTAAGAGGTCCACATCATCGATGCATATGAATTGCCTGATAATCTGATGCACCAACTGAGCTCCGTTACCTCCATGGTCAATAAGCCAATCTTCCAGTTGATCAATATAGAGGCCAAACATTGTTGAAGAGAGAGGGCATCCTGACAGACCCCAATATTACTGTTGACAGGTTGCCCTGATGGTGTCAGTCAGCCTGAGCATGTCTTATACAATGTGTAAACCACATTTTGCAAGTCTATGGGGGCACCCAACTGTCTCAATCTTTTCCACAACTTTCCCCGAAGCATAGTATCAAAAGTCGTTGCGAAGTCGACGAAGCAACTGTGGAGGTCCTGCCAACAGTCCTTGCTATCCTCAAACAAGTCTTTTGTGTGACAATATGATCAATCATGGAGTGTCGGAGCTAAAATCTTGCTTGTGTCAAGGCTTACACCTCTGCCTCCTCTGCCCATATCATCAATTATGGCTCAAGAATGCCGACCATCAATTCTACAAAGAGCGAACTGACCATGATTGTTATCATAAGTACATTGACGAACTGGCCAGCTTATTGTTGTAGCGTGGGAAGCTGCAAAATTCCCTCTAGATCACCCCTGAGCATCTGGGCATAAGCCTCCGTGAGGTCGCAGTCTAGACACAACTGAGGCAAATTGGAGCACATGGAGTCCGGACAGACTGCCAACCTAGGGGATGGACGTAAGCTATAGGGGACATGTATAGGTTAGAAGAAGCCCCCATGTATACACTTTCCTTGTAAAAAAGCCCCCTCCGATAAGGTCTTATATTGTCAAATAAAAAGTTTTACACCCATACCATATATACAAGCATTTTTATTAGTGAAAAATATACCCATCCCATATAAATACTTATTTCAACTATACTAGGAAATAGATCTAACGGTGTAGAAACCTAAATCCAATAATCCCGTTTTGTGAAGTGTAATTCAGTTGTCCCTTTGATTGTAAAAAAATGAGTTTTGAATCTAAATAGATGTCAAAAGCTTATGGACATGCTGATATTTAATCTATTATGCAGTGATTTAATTTATGATTTGTTGGGGAATCTTTCAAGTCGTTTCAAAGAGCTTGATGTAGCAACTATTCTACAATTGCTGCAATGTAAGCATTGCTTGCTCCCTTTTCTTCCTTAGCTTGTGTGTGTGAGCATTATTTTTAAGCTTGCTATTTAAAACCTTGGTGCAGCCTGTCGAATGGGTTTAAGAAATAGTGATCCTCTGGCGACGAAGGATTTTAGTCTTAAGGTGCAACAATGCACATCTAACTTGAAATCCTCACTCATAAATAACGAGGAGGGCATGGATAAAAAGGTAAGCTCTCTTAGAACCAATTTTGTTGAAGTGTCAGATAGGAAAAGTCTGATTAATCATGGATTCTGGTCTACACTCCCAAGTTTGTTGCATAATTTGTCATAGCCGAGCTGCTCAAAAAAACTTATTTCCAGAATAGCATGGCAAGGCTCAAAACGAGAATAGAAGCTACCTTGAATATCCATAGATTTCAGATGTCCACGATTTTGGGTTTTTGACTAAAGGAAAAGATTAGCTAAATGTATGGTTTTTAAGCCATTGGATTTCTTAAGTTAGGGGTGATGTTCCCCTAGGAAGCATTACGGGAGCATTATCGGCAACTAGTTTATATCTTTGCTTTTTTAGGATGTCCACAATATTCTCTTTGTATTCATATATTATATTAACTTGGCATTATCATCGTTTGGTAGTACACTAATAAAGTAAAATACCTGCGCAAATAGATCAGACTTTTTGGATTCCCATATTGAAATTAAGACATAGAAAATTGTATAACTTCTTGGCTTTTCGCGTGATCTCGTCATTCCTTATAAAACAAATGGCCGTGATATTGTATTATGTTAAAAGTCATGTTTATGTAAAATGTTTTTTTTTGCATCAAATGCTATTCAACATATATTATGAAAAGGACAACTCTTGCCAACTTTAGAACTACCCACTGCTTTACATAAAATGAGCAAGTTTTTCATAAATGTACTCCATTGCTATTTGAATAGGGTTGCATTTTCAACTATCTTTCCTATATATATGATTAGTAGCAAAAAAAAAAAAGTTTCAGGCAGAAAAAAAATCCAAAAAAAATCCAAAAATAAATATTTCCGGCCAAAAAAACCTAAAAATAATTACATTTGGCATCAGAAAAAAATTCCGGTGTGGACGCGTGGGGATTGTTCGGGAGGCCTGAGTTCCAGGTTGTGCATGGCTGGGGGAGAGATTTGAGTCGAGGATTTGTTCTGAGGAGTCGCGTATGGGGGCGGCAGGATCAGGTTGTTGAAGGCGGGTGTGTATTTGGTTTATGGTGAGCCATTGCTGAAGGCTGCTTCGTGTTTTAAGTTAATATAGGTTGCCTGGCCGGGAAAGGAGTTCGGACAATGGAAAGCAAGGTAGACTTGGCCGTAGAGGAGGTAGCAAAATTTGCAGAGTACAGTTTATATCTAGAAGAAGCTAGTAAGATGCGCAGTATAATGAATCCTGAGCAGGCTAGGTTATATGACCACATCGGACTAATTGTAGAAGATGCAGGACCCAAGACTCCGATTTTGATTCATGGGAAAGGTGGAACATGCAAGAGATTTTTGTTAGATGCCGTATGTTTTCTTATCGGGGGAGGCAACAAATTGTGTTGCCGTGTGCACTTACACGCTCGGTGGTGGCATCTTACCCAGGTGGAAGATCTGTGGAATCCCTGTTTCAAATCCGTGGAAGCAACTGCAGTGGTGGTGTGGATTCAGTAATGGATGTAAGCTCAGGTGAGGCTATGCTGCTTAAGAAGTCAACTACTATTATTTGGGATGAATATCCCAGAATGGAGAAGGCAATTATTAAGTATGTGGATGTGCTCCTGCAACGAATTTGCAATAATAGCTACCCTTTTGGCAGGAAGTGTATTATAGCATGTGGAGATTTTAGGCAAGCTGCAGCGTTAAGCCAGGAGAATACTTCATTCCTATTTGCAAGTAATACGTCTGTTAATGAATTTAATATGTCTCTTCTTACCGAGGTATTGATTAGTTGGTCAATTTTAATAATTGTGTATTTATGTAATAAAATAGATATTGACTGATATTTTAATTGCAGCCTATGACAGAAGATGATGACGCAACAATCGGTGATCTGTGGTGACTATTTTACAGCGATGAGTGACTGGTGATGCTTAATAAGAGTTTGATAGTGTCCAGAAGATTGGTTGTATAAATTCGAACAGAAGGCTGTGTCAGAGCTATGTGTACATTTTGTAGAATAGTCAGACAAGACAGAGAACGACAATTGGAGCAGTTATACCTGTAGATTGTGAAGGGCAGTGCAAATTTTTGTTGCAGCAAGTGGAACACAGAGGCATTAAGTAGTTTAAGTCATGCGTATTTAGTCTGGAATATATAAGTGTGGTTGCTTAGTGTTATGTGTAAGAAATGATGGTCTTTGTGAGTATATGAAGATGTAAAATTGTATGCTTCCCACAAAGTTTATTTATAGTGGACTACGATGGTAATTTGATGATTTAACAGAAAATAAACAATAAAGGTGATTATTGTGATTCAGTTCATGAAAACCACAATCAAATTACTTACCTATGATCACATGCAGAGATCACTGATAGTTAAATAAGCGAAATAAAGTATAAATGCTGGCATCAACAAATAACTTCATCAAACAATGTTTAAACTGCTACCTTGATGCTGGTCATATGTAAGTAATATTAGAATGGCAGATTTGAGAAAGCCAATTCAATGTCGTTGTGAGCTGTTAAGACTTGAATTTGAGGTGTTAAAGCGATTGAGTCTGCATATTTACAACCGACAGACCATATAAGCTAAAAATGAAGCTCGAAGTTGATTTAAAAAATCTAATACGAATGCTTTTGTAAAGTCATCCTATTTTTTACAAAAAAAAGGACAGATGTCGATATTGCATGTATCTAAAGTTAGCAGTTTAGTGATTGTGGTTTGTTTACAGGATACTGAACGAAATTGTAACGGGGAGACAATGGAAACGGGCAATAGTAGCGCTGAAGGTATGTACATTTTAAACTTCGATATGTAGATTTCAAAGCTTATGGTGAGCCATCTTGGAGCCGTCTTGATCTACTAGAGAGAGAGGCACAGAACAAAGATTGAATTAAGTGTGTCAAATCTGTGAAGTATTCTTTAATTAGAATTAAAAGTATGCCAGATATTATGTACTCTGCAACTCAGAACACCTTGGTAATTTGAGTGCCTACGTAGACCTTGGTTTTGCAGGGGTTTTTTAGAATTGCAAATCTGACTACATAAAGCAGTTAAATGAGCAACTTATCAGGCAATACGCAGACAGGAATCTTCACTATGCCTAACCGATAATTCTTTGTTGATGCTTGCTTCTAAAAATGCCACGTAAGAAAAAATAGATAGATAGATAGATAGATAGTATTTTAACGTCACGCCACTAGGCAGCATCCAACTGGACATGTGACCACACACCACACTACATTGCTCGGTTGGGCCCTGCCCCCAACCACTTTACATTGCGTCTGTTAGGATTTGACCCCTAACAGTACCGAGTGCGATTCTGGGCGGCCTCGAACTCGAGACCACATTGCTAACAAAAATTATGAAAAAAGTAAAAAATATGAATGGCAGGAGGGTGCTTTGCTCGCCAAATTTGAGGAAGAGTCCACAGCCGATAATGCAATCAACCGCATTCCCAATTATCCCTTGAAGATTTGATGCCTTCAGCGCCTAACGCTACTGCTTTTAGTGCTTAGCAGCAACACCTTGAGCACCATCGTCCTGAGCAGCTAACGTCTGCACAGGTTCCCAAAGTTGGATATAGGCAGCATTGATTCCTAACATCAATTTACCCAGCACCAATTTCTTCTTTTTCTGGTATCGATTTTTTAGTATCGGTTGTACCCAGTTGTGATTTCCTCAGCATCAATTTTGGCCAGCCATGATTTCCTAGGATCAATTTTGCACAGCCACGACTTTCCTAGTCACGAATTTTGATCAGACAATCCTATTATTATCCTCCTGCTTACTTAAATTCTTTGTCTATAGACTTTTCAAGCTGATGCCACGTAGATCTTAGCGGATCTTTCTCCGCGGTAACCATTTCTGAAGTCTATGCAAATGGTGTCGAAATGAACAAGCAATTGGTTTTTGAAACGAACAAGTGGCTTTATGTGCTCCTTTTCTGTTTGGCACTGTTGATTCCATTTTCTTTTCTTATAAAATTCTTTTTAGGGCTCCAGTTGCTTCATTTTTCAAGTGTTAAAGCCGTGCATTGCATTTGCTGTTGTAAGACATGGGAAGGCACGCATTTAGGGCATTCATATTCTGTTCATAGCTACCTCTATTTTGGCAGAGGATTCTAGTTATCTCGCAGATACTTCAGTGGCTTGGCGAGCAGAGGAGTTGCAAACAGGGGGGCTGCATACAACAGAGGATTTAGGTTAGACAGCCATTGTTCAAAACATTTTGGGAATAGGCAAGCAACTCAGCAGCGATTCATGCTACCATTATTGCGAGGGACATCTGGGGCATGCATTTGGATTTGCAGATCCACCATAGCTTCCACAATAATTAGGCACCCAGAACAGAACCAGGTATAGCTAGAGCAAGGCAATGGATTTCTAATCATATAACTTAGGCCATCACAGAAGGCCAAAAAAATTACATTTTTTTCACATGCAGTCGTATAAGCGCCAAAATCCATCATCAGTCATCCAACCTTCTTTTTAAATCCATGTTGTGTTATATACAGATCAAATCCATTGATATACAGCCTCTCCTCTGATGGAAAACTTTTCAAAAGCAGATCTGTGCTACAGACTGCCGGCCTTAAACCATTTTGCACAATATGCACGAAAATCTAAACTTTTGCCTTACTGTTTTGATGCTTAGTAAAATTAAAATTATATGGGTTTCGGTTGGCCTCTTGAAAAAGTCGCAGGTAGGGCGCAGTACTTTGCCGGAGCAAACTTTGAGCGGCCATAACTTTGGCGTTCGGAGTCAGAATTCAGTGTTCTTTACACCGTTGGAAAGCTCTCTTCGAGCCCTTTCCATTGGTATATTATATGAATCAGGTTGCCTTTGTATACTCATGGACAACTACATCCAGTTGTAGAATTTATGCATGCGCATTCCCAAGCAAGGTGGAGGAGAGCAGGTATTATTTCTATTGAACAGTGGTATTTTGGTATTGACATTGCTCCTTGGCAATGGTTTCAGGAGAAATATGGGTTGTTGGATAAAGATATCAGTATATGGGCTTATGTAGCAAGTGCTCTTCCTTTAATTAAGAAGGTTGGTGACCAGAGATGCTGGAACTTTGTTCAAGGTATTAAAGAAGGCAAGAAGCTAGTAAGTTCATGCTACAGATTGCTTACCTCCTCAAGTACTTTATCACCTTCTCGAAAATGGCACTTACAGACTTTGCCTTCTCAATGGCAATCCATCTGGAACCTTGTTTGGCCTAAATATAATCCTCCAAAGGTAAATGTTCTACTTTGGCAGGTGATTCATCGCTCTTTGAGAGTTAATGAGATGGTTCATCGCTTTAAGTCGGGAGTAAGCCCACTTTGCCCAATGTGTGAGCGGTGCATTGAAACATTGGAGCATTGTTTATATTTGTGTCAGAGCTGAGTAGTCTTAGGTCCTGGTTGCATTCTCTTTTTGGAGTATCTTTGGATAGTCAGCACTTTCTTTTGGGTATTTATCCAAATCAGTGGACTGCTTCTAAAAGGATTGCATTTCACATGGCAAAGTCTTGGCTAATATGGAGTGTATGGAAGCGAAGGCGAAGAAAGGTCTTTTATGATAAGCATATTTCTTCTCAGGTGGTGCTTCAAGAAATTCGTAAGAAGTTGTATAATTGCTTTCAGATCTCCAATTGGCCTGATCGTATTAAACTTCCAATATGGAGTGATCATCTAAAAGTGATTGATGCTTCAGGGACATTTCTTACTTCTGGAAGTACTTTGTAATATTTTGAGTGTATAATATGAAGTAAAACACGTTCTTCAAAAAAAAAAATTAATAATCAATCCACCATTAGAATATTAACCTCTAGAAATTCGATGCTACACCTAAATAAACTTTAGAATCATAAGCATAATAAAATAGGGGCCCATTAATAAAAACGAGCTTCATTTGTATTCATATGTAAGTTGGCTTATAAGGACGACAAACACAACATGGTGAACATTAAGAAATCCGGGTTTCAGTACTTTCTCGAATGAACATTTAGGAAATAGAGAGAATTCCTATTATGCTGATTCTATTATCAATTATGTAAAATGAGGGTTCTTATTGAATAAGATGAAAAAGGATGTAATTGTAGTATAAATAAGGTAGAATAAGTAGGTTTGGCATGAGAATCATATGGCCAATCACTCTCTTTCACAAACCACATTCCTTATAGTCAAAGAAGAGCATGAGGGAATTTTGGGGAGGTTTTTTAGACTTCTTTACACCATTTCGAATTAACACCGCGATAAATTTCTTGTAAGAATAATCTAGTTGTTTACATACAACATGCTTGACAGCTTGTCCACAACATGAGACTGGTTACCATAGGTTCCTTTCCAACTAGCTTGTGGGGCTGATCTACAAGTAATATTTCATCCCAAACCATCCTAATGAGAACTAAGCTCTTAGCCCCAAATCAGAAGGGCTTAGATTGAGTGTCAACCTGACAGATCCTAAATTTGTTATGATATGCTAAGCCTGAAAGTAAAGTACATATACTTGGGTTTTACGAGCAACATACACATACATGTACACAAAAGCGTTTGATGCATTTACTAAAAGTGCCTTTGTTTGTTATTACATGAAGTAAGTGCTTATAAAAAAACGTATTGTTTATATTTAGACACATAAGTAAGCCTGCATTTATAAATTTGAGAAGGGAGTCGATCTCACTTATGTTAAATATTCCAGTAGATTCAAGAGCTCATTTTATAGGAGCTTCAACTGCCTTCTTTATATCATTATCAACTAGATAAGATAATTCTTAAAGATGAAGTCTTGGTTACCTGCACCCAACATGCCAAAGTTAGCAATAAACTCGGTAACTAGACAAGGGATGGCAGGTAAGATATAAGATTTCACGGCTCTTCTCCCGTCACTTAGTTAATCTTAAAAGGTAAGTAAGACCAGATACATAAACGAAATCAGAGGTTTAAGCACTATATCACATTTAAATTGAGATGTAATTAATATAAAAGACCTTATGATAGCCACATACATGCTTGTCATGATGTTTAGGTGGTTACAAAAAGGGCTATAAACTAAGCAAATTATAGAACTCAGAGAAATGGGGCAAATATATACATTTGCAAGTTCACAAAATCTCGAGTACTTGCAACATATTATCATCCTGCTATAGTATATTATAGAATGATAAATGTGGCCAAAACATTCCCAATGTGGATGTCACATTTATAACAAGCACATTATTAGAGTCAAACTAGAATCAGGAATGCTAACCTGTTATGCAAGAAATATGAAAGGAAATATTCTAGTTAAGAATCCAGTAGACTAATGCCCCATATTTTTTACGAAGCTCCGGTTTGCAAAAGGAATTTAAATTCCAAATGATTTTGTCATGTATACTTTTTTTCTGGAATGATATCGTCTATAGTAGCCTAAGAACTGTAATTTGGAGTTTCTTGTAATAAAAGTATAAAAGGCAGAATTTTCCAACCCAACGATTAAAAGAAGATCATTTCATCTATGCATGTTTCTTAGTCTGAATCAAACCTATCAGCCAAAATCGTCCATTTTGTTGTTTTCTTTTTGTTGATTATGAGGGACGACCGTATTTAGAGTCCGAGATATATATATCCGCTTTTTTGATGGTATATCCGGCCACTCGTTATCAACCAAGTGGTAGATTCGGCAAAAAAAGTGGTATATTTGGCCGAAAAAAGTGGTATATCTGGCGCAAAAAAGGTATATCTGGCCAAAAAGTGATATTTTCGGCACAAACTCGGCATGAAACTATGCAGTAGGGCCGAGACTTTGGCTCCGGGGGTGGCTTGAACTGCTAATTGCTTTGCTTGCCTTTTTAACACTGGATTGATGAAGAAAGGAAGTGATTTGAGCTCAGATAGAGCTGGATAGATCAAAAACTGGCCCAATCCAAATGGTTTTGGAGTTGAAACTGCAAATTGCACAGTGGCTAATAACAGGTGGCCAGATATACCACATTTTAGACCAAGGAAAAATATAGTGGCTAATCTTAGCCAAATGGCGAAATTTTGGTCTTTTTTTGAAACAAGTCGGCTAAACTATGGGCCTTTTTGGGCCAAAAAAAAAGAAAATATTAGCCAAGTCTATTTCACGCACCACCTCCATTTTGTCCGACTTTAGTGAACTGCAAGAAGGTATAAGTGATAAAAATTTGAAAGATTAGCCAAAACTTAGAAGCTTTCATGTCAAATTTTGGCGTACTTTAGCCAACGTATTTTATAACATTTATATCTACAAGAAACTTATCGCGGCGGCCAAGGCCGCCGCGAACATTTCTCTTCTTCCAACCCTATCAATGAGACTTATGATATGTTCCAGATATTATCTAGTTCGAGATTTGTAATAGTTCAGCTTCCAGAATAGTGCAGGAATTGAACCTGCAGTATAGCCATATGTTTTGTTGCCTATGCTAAAGGATCCTTCCAAGACATGTGGTTCTGGGGAACTGAACAGAAGCATCCTATCATTCTCATAATATTTTGCCACGCTCCATGCACTAAGTTTCCTGCAGGCTATTCCGGCCTCTTGATTTGTTATCATTTCATTAGTCCCAAACCCAAGGGCAAGATAAGAGCGACTAATCCAATTATAAAATGGATCATTGGAGATGGCAAAGAGTGTTTTTACAGGACATGATTTGTTGATGTCTTGTGTTGCCAAATCAGGATAATATTGAGCACAAACTGTTTTTAATAGTATCACAAGCAAAATGGCGGAAATCAAGTTACAGAACGCCATGATTAATGACTGCTATGAAAATCGTTTGTTTCAGATGCCAAACCTGAGGGCTTGGACCCTAAATCTCAGGGCTTGGTTCTAAGTAAACCTGTTGCTATAACAGAGATAGCAGACGTCTTACCTTCAAACCTTGAAGATCTGGCTCCAGATGCTTCAAAAAGCCAGCTTCTTACTCTAAACAGCAAATCCACAACTTGGAAACAGAACTCCAGCCTTGCAAATAAGGCGTCACGTCATTCTTCCGTCATGGAACCTGGAAAAAGCTGCGAATAAGAGGGTTGCTGAATGCCTGTGCTTTATTATGAACAGAATGTACCTCTCCAGATTCATGGCGAGGCTGGAGGATGAGGAGATAAAAACTGATTCCATAAGAACCGAATGATTAGTGGACAAATACCATAGAAATCTTCATGAGCAGCGGATTAATCAGAAAAAACTTAGAGGCCAGTCTATTTTAACAGTTATAACCTGTAATTGCATAAAACCAAAGAAAAGCAGGGGAATTGATAGACGACATACCTTATTTAACAACGCCTTGCATCAATGAATCGAAAACGTTTAAGCGATCTCACTCTATTTATACCCAAAAAAACCACAACAATTTTTACACGTAGAATGATTAGAATGATTCAGAGAAATCTCAATCTGGTGGTAATGGTGCCACCACTTTTCGTCTGCAGACTGCCTCAATCTGGAAGCAGAATATCTGCCATGCCAGAATCATCAGCGGACAGCCCTGAGCTGGCAGCAGAAGATCTGCCGAATGATGGTCTTGACTATGTATTTGAGAAGCTGCAACACAGAATCCGCAGTGGAATTCGACTGTGGATTTTAAGGCGACAAATCCGATGGAGCTGGAGGTGTTAGAGATAAATGTTTACACGGATAAGAAGACCGGAAGGCCGAAACCAAGTTTTTTAGGAAGGATAAGGATTCCGGGCAGAACATTTGTGAAGAAGGGGGAAGAAGCAGTGCAATATTATCCGCTGGAGAAGAGGACAGTGTTTTCGCATGTAAAGGGCGAGTTGGGTGCAAAAATTTGGTGGGCTGATGAGCCAGATGCGAAAGCCGAATCCAAAGCAGCAGCAGCGGAAACCCCAGCTCCGGCTTCAGAAGGGGGCACGGCTTCAGAAAGGGGCACAGCTTCTGTGGCCCAAGCTCCCGAAGAAAAGAAAGAAGAAAAAAAGGAAGAAAAGAAAGAGGGCGAGGAAAAAAAAGACGAGAAAAAAGAAGAGAAGAAAGAGGGCAGATTGATTGAGCAAGGGGAGTCACGTGGCTCTGGCTCCTCCTCAATAAATATTAACTAGCAAAATACAAAAAATGTTCCTCAAAAAAAAATTTCGACACTTGGCGTGCATGCACTGGAGCATCAAAGAATCTTGAAGAATAGAATCAAAGTGTATGCATTATATATGGTTTGATTATGGTTGGTTATATTTAGGTCTTGAACTAGTGCAAAATAACCAAAGATAGAAGATTTTTTAATTTTTAGATAACAGTTTAGCCTAATGTAAGAAACAGGTGGCAAAATTTGGAAAGTTCAGCTAAACCTTGGAAGCTTTCACCTCAACTTTTGGCACACTTTAGCCAAGTCTATTTCACTATAACGGTTCCTTAATTTTTTTCCCTGTAGACTCTAAATACGACGGTCTGCTTATGACATATTTGATTTGTCTGAGATAAGAAAAGTTATCATTTTTACATGTCTCGGAAAAGCCAGCACAATGATCCTGATCCAAATACCACCAAGGTTGTTGTTGATATCCAAAAGGTATATTCACCATGTGAATAGATCATGCGCATCATGTGTCCAGCTTCTAGCTTGGAGGCTTAGAGTCGTCTAGCTTCTAGCTGGAAGGCTTAAATACATGGTCAAATGGGGAAAAAAAAATCACATCTTAGAAATATGAAGCAAAGCACCACGACAATTATTGCTTATTCAATGACATCTTTATTCATTATGCGTCTTGCTTCTGGTCTAGACACTTAGACCCCATGCCAAGTAATTGCATTGGTAGGTTCTCACCCTTCCTAGTGAGGGACCATGCAACTATAAGTAAGTGCAAAATGGCAAATACGTGTTGCTATAAAAATATCAGAGCACATTGCATAGGCCAACCACTGTGCTAATTTATAAATTCATTTGTAATGTTTGTTCATTTTTGGACAACTAGAACATGAATGCCAAAAGCTAGCATCTCATGTATGTTTGGGGCAAGTGAATCAGGCATGTATACCTTGAGCCACCATAGAATAAAGGTTGTGTGCCATAAATAAGTTGGCCTAATGCAGTCTACCTGTTCATAAAAACATATTAGAATGTAACCTTACAGCTTCATTCACCTTGCACAACTTCATGACAAACACAATATATAGCATTAACAGTAGTCAATGTCACAAAATTTTTAAACAGCAGCTGGCACCCATTTACAACCTTGGTTTGTTTTGTTTTTTTAGAGAAGCACAATAGCACTTGCTTAAAATTTTAAGTGATGTGTGGTGCTATGCAAGATGGTTCCATGTCATTCTAATTTTAGGACAAGATATGTGGAAAGAAAAAAGGTTTGGATATTATAGTATTTACATAGAATACTAGTCAAATGAAGTATTTGCCAAAACTTGGTATATGTGAGATCAGATCTCCTTACCCAAAACTTAAGTTACCCATTTAAATTTGCCTCCTATATTATACCCCTCAAGTTTGCAAATATTCCAAAAACACCCTTCAAATAAAGAGCATTCTTGAAAATATGGTAATATAGTTTTTGTACCTCCTCAAATCCAAAAGCGATTTTCACGAACATTATAGATTAGGATAAAGATCTTTTTAATAAGATTGAATTCATCTAAATCAGAGTAGAAATTCTTGAGTTGTTTTCATGACATTTTTTAATTGTAACTTATAAATTCCTACTCCATTATGAATGATTCCGCTTCTGCTGGATAGGTCTCACTCTCATCATCGGTTTCATGAAATGCACTTTTTTATTGATCGATCACAAAAATGTTGTTGCCATTTGAGCCAAGTACTCTATTTTTGGGAATATTTTTAGAATATTTGTAAACTTGAGGGGTATACTTTGAAATTTTTCCAATTTTATGGAAAGCCAACAGTTTATTTTCAGAATTAGCTTCCAGTTTCTTTAAGATCAAAATTGATGGCCAACATATTTTCCAATCAAAAACTCAGATAAACCAGCAAGAACAATGCAGCTATAGAACTTCCATTTAAATTGCTTTTGCTTAAGGTAAATCTTCTGTCTCTTTAGAATGCCAAACCCTAATGCTCAACTTCTGCCAACAGCTGACATGGTCAAATAAGCCATTACTTGAAGGACTGCATCAAAATATACTCATATCCAATTTTTTGCCAAAACTAACTGCTAATCATGAAAACTTTATGGTACAGGACAATTGATCCTTACCTCCCCTCACCAAGAGGTCATCTTTACAGCAAATCAAAAAAGTATTCGAGGCCTTGCCCTAATTCCCAAATAGAAATACCAACCTCGTATAATTGGCTTTCAGCAAGTCTGATGTCCAAGTACTTCAAAGTCGGATAAAAGACTCTATGCTTTTTACCCTCATCAGCATAGTCAAAGTAATGTTCCCGATCAATAGGTTCCCATATAATTTTAGGTTTGTGACGTCTCAAAAGCCTCAAGTAATCATCACCCAAAATTGGCCCACCACCTGGATAAAAGACTTTCAGAAATGAGAAATCACATAGCACAAAGAATGAATTGATAAACAATCAAACTTCACCACCTCGAGGAAGAGTAAAGTCATTGCCATAGAAGTTTATTCCCATAAGAATTCTAGAAGAGACGGTTACTGATCGTTTTTGGGGAAGCAATGTCTGCAGGCATTCCCGAATCCAAAGCAATGGAGCACTTGGACCAGGGCTGTTGGCATGTGAAAAATCATAAGTCATAAGAGAAAATGCATCAACTGCCTCCTTCAGCACTGTAAGCTCCGAGTGACCAAATTGCAGTGCGCTTCCATCATTTGAAGGTGGAGGTATCACAAGAATTAACACCAGAGGTTGTCCATCAGAAGATTTAAGTTTGTGAAGAGCAACGGCAAGATCCTTTATGAACCCAATAGCCTGGAAAACCACATAAACCTCAGTTGCCACAGAGTCCTAACACAACAGAAAGGACCTGAAAAAAAGTAAGACTTAATTCCGGGATGGTAACACATAGTGACATAGATGGTGTTTCAACTGGAAAAACACATCAGCATATGTAGCAGGCACAATAGTAGGGCTTTTCTTGAAATTGATAGAATGAAAAATCCAAGTTGCTCTTATTTATATATGTCTTACAAGGAGTAGGGCAGTACCTTCGGCCGTAACTCTGGGTTCTGTAACACCCCGTAAGCAGCCCAAGGTGACCATGCCTCTAAAACAATTCCATCAAAGCCCTGATTCCTGCAGTACTATGTGCCACATAGTCAGAGGAAACATTGTAATCAAAGTTTATACAAAGCAATTTATATAGATTTCAAATGCCTCAAACAGAAAAACTGAAAACAAAAGTATCTTTGTGACTTCAAAGACATAAAAAACTCGCAACTTGACTTCCACTTTGTAATACATCACCAACAAGAATCGAGTGGTGATTCTGGTTTTCCATGACATGTATACAACAGAATCTACACTCAAGAAATATTGCTTTAGTTCCACTACACACCTGCATTCGGTAGTTATCAGGCTTATTGCATCATGCTTTTCCGTCGACAACATCATGGACACGCCCAATGCCCATCCTTCTATGACAACCCGAGGTACAATCTGCTTTTACATGCACACTGAAAACCATATTTAAAAAATAAAAATTCAAGACAGGTCAAGTATCAAAGAAGAGCATGCGTTTGATAATATGATGCATTTTAATCCGTCAAAATTGATCTTCACTTCCTTAGCTAAGGAAAAAGAGCAATGCTTCTTTTCCTAGGCAACTAGATGCACAACAGCGTTATCAAGAAGGAATGTTTCATTGTTACCAGTGGGCTTCCCCTTTTGCGCACAGCTGATATCCATCCTTGATCCACGTCATGTTGCCCTCGCAGCTCTAAGCTTTTGTGATCTCTGCATATTAAATAAAACATAAGTAGTATAAATTATGGTGCCTATAGTAAGTTTCTTCAATGCTTTTGGTAGTGATGACAAACCTTCTTAACTGATACCAGACAGGAGAGATATGGGTAAACTTAGACCGATACCTCTTTGCCATATCATAACCTTTTGAGTTCCTGCCAGTGAGACGCAAACCAGATTATTGGCCTGATATTTAACCTTACCTATATTTAATGCCTGGTTTTGTCTTAACAATTACTCACCAGGGTGTGACATAGCCCAATACGGAACTAGACAAATTCCTGTGATCTACATTCTTCCAAGGCTGTTTTGCTGCCTAAAATACGAAATTTGATCAATCCTTTCTGGAGCAATATTTGACAATTGAAGAAAAATATGATAAAACTCACTAAAAGAATATCTCGGTACTCCACATCAGTCGTTACAAGACCCTTTTCGTATGCAGACAACTCGGATGATTGAAGACCATCTTCATTAGTAGACCCCAGGCTATATATCAAGGTTATGGCAATCCCAATGACTGATATTGCGGCTAAGGCAAGTGCGCGAACCGTTTTCCTCCGCATCATAAATCGAGGCATTCTGATGCCATAATCTTCAGTCGGTCTTACCTCGTCGTGGGTTCTACTCCGGCGGCGTCTTCGTGTCGGATCCGCCATGGCCGTCAAGAATGTGCACATTCAGCACAACCATATATACGTTTGTCTTTAATATTTACCAAAATCATAGTTTATTTACCAAATTTTTTTCTTATAATTTGGTGAAGCCACGTGGCACCAAATTATACAGGGACGAATGAATAACAATGCAGATTAAGAAAATTAAGCAACAAACTTGGGGGGTGAAGGCATCGCAACTCTGGGGGCTGTTTGCAGTGAGCTATGGCGCCTTGGTATGGCATTATCGAGCTCCAAAGCTCTAAATAATGGGTCATTGCCGCTATGATGATCTAATAGATGCAACTCAGCTTGGATGAGTGTCGAAATTTCTAGAAAAAGAAGCAACTCTTAAATTCTCACACAAAAACAAGCAAGTTTTTTTGTTGGTGCTTGGGGTTGTTTGCAATGAGCTATGAATATGTAGCATAATAACAGGGGGTTTCTTTTGTATTTTTGTACGTTTTTTCCTATGGTTTTTATATGATTTGGTGGTCGTATTACATAAGGTGTACTAAATGGTACATCTAGAGTGCGCCAAGTATTTGCATACAACTTGTGTTTTTTTTTTTGGTCGTCCTTAATGGTGAAGATCAAAGGGTTTACAACAAAAGCCCTCTTAAAACAGACAACATCTAAGGGCTTACAATAAAAACCCTCCTTATGAAAAAAAAATAAAAAAATTAAAAAAAGCGAAAGACATGCAAACCATCGTGAAAAAGAGATTAGGGTTTCAGAAAGGGCTTCACGGAGGGCAAGGAGCGATTATGGGCAAGGAGCAAGTTATGATGTGATCTTCCCTACTGATTTGGAGCGATTATGGGCAAGGAATGATTATGGGCAAGGAGCAGTTATGGGCTTTTTGCAGCGGGGAGCGATTATGGGCAAGGAGCAGTTATGGGCTGCATCTTCCCTACGATTTGGAGCGATTATGGGCAAGGAACGATTCCCTACAGATTTGGAGCGATTATGGGCAAGGAACGATTATGGGCAAGGAGCAGTTATGGGCTTTTTTGCAGCGGGATTTTTTCCACCGCCATGCGAGCCAAGCCCGGCTTTGAAGTCGCCGCCCTTCTCCCTATTCGATGCTTTCATATTTCCTCATGTTCTCCTTGTTCAGCTGTAGCTCGTCACTGTTATTCCCCTTATTTGGGTCCCAGACTTCGGGTGATCTGCCTCCTCCTCTTGATCCTCTGTCTAGCTCTTTGAGGGATTTGTTCATAAGCTCTGGTCAGAATTGGCAATACTTTGAGGGCAGTATGATAGAGTCTGGCAAGGAAAGAGATTAGATTCGCTAATATCTAGCCTTATAAGAAGCTAACCTTCTCTGCTTTCTTCAGTCTTGTTAACTTCTTCTATACAGATAGATTGGATGTGGCAGTAGAGGATATGCAAGACTTGGCAAGGGTTTGCAAGGTTTGTGGTTGTATTGGCCTTCAAAAGATGCTTCAGAAAGAGCTTAACCATCAGAAGAGATTTATGTTGCAAGGCTCTTCACTTCCAGTAGAAGAAAGACTTCCTGCAGCAATGCATCGCGTTTTCAGATTAGAAGAAAGACTTCCTGCAGCAATGCATTGCCTTTTCAGATTGTGTTTCTTGAACTCGGGTGTCTGTGGAGCGGGAAAGGAAGCCAAGGAAGTAAAAAATGCCCATATGCTGAAATATAGGTTGCTAGTGCAAGCATCTAATCTTGTTCTATTTGTGGATCTGTGTATGGCCTTGGTTATTTCATGGAAATATAATATATAATACAAATGGTTATTTTGTGGCTTACTTTTTGCTCACTCTAAATTTGGAGCTTTGAAGCCGTAAGAGGTGAGTTCTTTGTCCTAATCTTGAATCTGTTAAAAAAAATGCAAGACTGCTTTGCTTGCTTGGGCAGGATATGGCATTTTAAAAAGTGCACATGTTGGGCAAAGGCATTATTACTGTCAGTAAGTCGCAACAATATCAGTTCATGTGCAATCCTGATAGTGCATGCCCTTGGATGATCATTAAGTGCAAAGAGAGGCTGTATTTTACCAAGATGAAATGCAAAAGCATTTTGCAATGCTAGAAAAAAAATGCAGGTGCACTTCATCATCATGTGCACTTCGTCATCAGGTTTATGATTTTCAAGATGAAATGCAAAAGCATTTTGCAGTGCTAGAAAAAAACGTGCAGGTGTCATCATTACGTTTAGCATTTATATTCATGCTCTATGCTTATAATTTTGAGTTTTAGTGTTAGAACTTGCATTGCATTATAGAGCTCAGCCGCTATGATGACCTAGTAGATGCAACTCAGCTTGGATGAGTGTTGGATTTTCTTGAAAAAGAAGCAACTCTTAAATTCCCAGACAAAAACGAGTAAGTTTTTTGAGCAAGCCTTTTTTTGATGCCATGGGACAAAACTATACATAGTGCAAAACGAGCAAGTAAGTTTTTTACTGATGCCATGGAACAAAATTATACATAATGCAACTCTGAGCAGTCTTGAACTCAAAATATATTTGTTTTAGAACTAGTGTGTTACCACTCAACCAAAAGCACAAGCACAATAGAAATTCAATATGTTTTATGAAGATGAGTGGTTGCCAGTGCCAAAAAGCATGCCACATGCGCATGCGCATGTCAAAATGCATGTTACATGCATATGCCAAAAATAACGGTCCGCGAGAAAAAAAATAAACCTTTTTTGCTTTATGACCTTAATTGCCATAAATAAAAATAAAAAATAATAAAAAACTAAAGAGCAAAAATCATTTCTGGACCTTATCAGTGAACGTCCTCAGCAAAGAAACTCACTCTAAAACCCGTCGTCTTAGATCCCAAAATCTTTATAAAATGGGCAAGATTTGGACTATGCTTTTTCGTAATGAGGAAGTGGGGAGGGAGCTTAAAAAATCATGGCTTTAGGCTGAATTAGAAAGAATAATTGCCTTAGCCATAGGGAACAAAGCTGCCATACCTATCAGCATCTAAACACTAGAGGGAAAAGAGAGGGTGGACAGATTTTTCAGGCTATCTTCTAATTTTCCAATTGCACAAATTTGTACATTCAATGACTCACATAGAATTAGGCTTAAGTGGTTGTAACGTGGATGGGCTAAAGTTCAAGCAGTTTTTGTACCCTGGGTTAGGCAAACCTGTTGAAAATGAAAATAACTAGTGGCTAGATGACCAAGTAAATTGTAAAAGATTATAAAATTATACGAAATTGTTACCTCATATGATGGAGGATCATGAATGTTTAGCCTGCAAGTTAATGGGAGGCTTAAAGAATCATAGAGTTAATAAAAGCATAATCATTCTTATGTAAATTATTTGCATCAAGATGAAGCACCATAAACTTAGATATGAATGATGCACTAGAGATCCCCACTACCTAGAGCAAATTCCCTCTTTAATATTTCCTTATCTTTGCAGGAACTTCAGAACCCTAGATCTTTGTTGCCCTTCTCCAACTTGAAAAAGTGATCAATTCGAGCCATTTAAATTGGAACCTATTATATCACATCCGGAGGCTTTGTTTTTACCATACAAAGTGTGACGAGTCTATCCAGTTAATCCTCCTGGCAACTCGGATCTTGTCTAACTTGTAAAAATACTAGATCTAGGTTGGTATAAAAGACTTTACGAAAGCAAATATTGGTAGAGAATTGAATCTTACTTTGCAATTGAAATTTGAACAATTCTTATTTCCAATATCCATCAGATACAACATAACTTCAATGGACATATTATCCACAAAACAACATAATGTAGCAATTCAGCCCTGAATCTTCTAGCTCAACCGTAATCCCCAGGATTCTATATCTCTAGGGGCACCAAATTTAGAGACCAAAATCTTATGGCTGGGTGTGAGCTCGGTGCTTCTATGTCCTACGTGAAAAGGACATGTAGGGCAAACATACTATTTGGTGCATAGTTGGACCATTTTAGATTGAACATACCCAGAGGGATTAGTGTTGAAGGGCCTCATTTGCTGATATATGATGGCCATTCTTCACATGTTTCTTTGAATGCAATATAATATTAAAGTCAATTGACCTCCACATCTTGCTTTTGCACACTCACACTTTGCACATGTTACAACCATTAGATGTGGCCTATTTGGCCCTTTTAAACTGGCAAGTTCACACACTTGAATAAGAGGATAGAGCCATCAAAAGAAAAAATAGCTATCATCGTGTCCAATGCTATAATCTAGTCTTTGACTCGAGCGAATATAGCAGAAAGTTTTAGAAAGACTAGTATTTGGCCATTTAATGACCAACTGTGCAACCAAACCCTGTTGTTGAAGGCATGATTGTAGCTGATTCGGAAGACGAAGATGTTGAGGAGAAAGCCCATGCACTCCATAACATGGCTAGTAAGGTGTCTGTGCAAACAATTGCCATGACGCGCCTCCACATGTTCAATATGTCTCTGAACCAATACCACAAGGGCAGCAAGATGCTTAGTCTAAGATATTGCTACAATTAATATACATGAACCATTGCCAAGGGCTAAATGCAGTAGACTACTAGAGGTACCTATAGGTAAGTCACTTTCGATGAAACGATTGCAGGTAGAATAGAGGGGGAATAGAGCAGGACAAAAGACAAAGGAGACTACCAATTAAGGAAATAGAAATTAGAGGGAAAGAAAAAGTTACAGGCAAATAGAAGAGGGCAAGGGAATGTGACGTTCCACATATTTATACGCCTTTTTTAAGTATAAATACGTGACACGTCACTATGAATAATTAATGGCATGGCACATTAATTATTCATAAGCTAAAGTTAGCTATGTTAATAATTAAATTATAAAGGTGGAAACCTAACCTTAAACCCTAATTCGAATTTAAGGCTTAATCTAATATTAAAAGGGCCTAAAATACCAAATTAGTTAATATTAGCCAACCCGAGCTGCCACCGCCCAAATCAATTGGGCAAGGGTGGTTTCCATTTTGGACACCCAAATTAGGGCTTTTGTGCCCCAATTGAATTAGGAGCAATTGGAGATGGGGAGGAGGAGCAAGCAGCCTGTGCACCCTTCAAAGAATCGAGATGGAGCCATCCCAAGCCCGATTCGACGGTTAGTCCAGAGCTTAGCGTGTGTTATTGTGAGGATAGCCTGTTGGGCACTTGTTGTGTTCAATTCTTCTCGTTTTTCTCTCTCGCGGCTTTGCTGTAGGAACTAACCCTTGATTGTAAAGGTGAGTTCTCTTTATCTCCGATTCGATCTTGCTCTTAAATGATGGATTGATAGTTCTTTGCATAGTATTACTCTTGAAATGGGGGAATTAGGGGTAGAGACCTCCGAGCCCATGTATTGTAGTATGCTCCTAGATAGAGCCCCAGATTATCCCATTAGATGCGAACCGTGTACAAAGAGACCACCGGTCGCCGATGCTATGGTCCTGGCTTAGCACCAGAAGGGACACTGGGGTGGTGAAGTGGGGTGGGGTCTTGCACCAACATAAAAGGCCCCCGAGACTCCTACAAAGGCTATTAGGCTAGGACAGCCCGGTCCACGTAGAGGGCCGGGTATGGGTCTGACACTCCCTGGGTGTAGAGGTGTGATCCGTATGGAGCACCTTGCACTTTGAGTAGATTTAGGGTGAGTAAGTCGGGTATGAATGCGGGGGGCTGATGCGCACGTATTCTCTAGCTCACCCATGGAACCACCGCGGATCCCGGAAGGGGACGCTTCCGACCTACCTACCTCATCTGACCAGGGGCATCATGAATCCCGGAGTAGACTCAAAAGGGTGATACCAGGAGTCTGCGTCTCCGGAAGGCTATAGCGAAGCCATAGCATGATTCGACTCATCTGCAAAGTGTGCACGGGAGGGGCGGATGGAGTGGACAACCCTAGCCGATGTTCTATGCCCCAATGCAATGCGGGTTATACCTCTCATCGTTGATCTCTTGAGACCGAGCCGCCGAGCCTATCCTCACAGGAGTCTGAACCGGGGTAGAACCTGGGGTTTGGGGTGTTTTCCTTAGGGTTAGATGCATACTCTCTGCCGTTGGTGATGTGCCACCCTTATTGGTGGTGGTTATTTATATATGATTTATTTGTGTGCTAACATGTATTCACGCCCAGCGACTTAGGAGTCCCATTGAAGGCGTGGGGTTTTAATGACACCTCCGTGTCCTTCACTCGGGCATCTCTCTATAGATGGCCGGGATAGACGGAGGGGGCCCGCTCATGGCGAGATGGTCGCCATGGGGGAAACCGCATGTATCGGCCGGGGTCGTATATATTCGTGGAGGAGCGTAATAAGTGGTATCAGAGCATAGTTCTGGGAAGCCAAACTATTGCACTGTCCACATACTAACTCGTTAGATCATTAGCTAGTGAGCGAGGATTTTGGAGTAGTATGAGATTTGGGTGGTGTAGTAGATGTTGTCATGATTGATTTAACGTGGTTTAAGTATAACATTGGTATGTGTACCCGGTGCGAAACCCTAACCCTAAGTGGCGGGCAGGGGGTACCCGGGTGTTGCTGGCAACGGTAGCAACGTCGAGGTAGGGGGTGCCCGCCACCCTAATTAATAAAAAAAAAAAAAAAAAAAAAAAAAAAAAAAACCAACCTAAGTGGCGGGCAGGGGGTACCCGGACGCTCCTGGCGGCCGTAGCAACGTCGAGGTAGTTAAAGTTAGACAATAACCTTTCTACCCAGATTGTTAAACATCTTTAATAAGGGTCCTCAGTATTCCGACCCTTATGCCTGCTACAACGTACACAACTCACCGTTTTGTTGTGACCTTTACTCAGTAGAGTCACCAATCCAATTACTCCTTTACATATTCATTAATCGTCTTGTGGCTTCTAAGCCGCTATTATATGTTCCCTATATTGTTGACCCACCTATCATTGGGGGTTATGTTTCAACGTTGTTCTACATCCTCCAAATGTTAGTTATTACATTTCTCTGTCATGATGTTATGTTGTTGTTCTGGCATTCCAAATGACTTGGCATCCTCATTTAAGCCATAGTCATGGCCTAAGAGCGGGTGAGCCTTCGTACTAATCCTAAATTACCTGGAGTCATCAAGGTGTCTACCTGGTATTTTATGAGTCATGTATATTCTGACTTACACCTCCATGTAACCCATGCTTTTCATCTCTGCCTGATCCAGGTATGGATCATGTGGGAAGGATAGTCTTAAGTGTCTATGCAAAACACATTTGAACTTCTAGCAAGTACCTGCTATTTGCTACTCATCCTGGAATTGTACTATTGTACTATTCAACTCCATCATCTTGACCTTTATTTTGTGGGCCCTTGACATTTATTTCAAGTGCCAACTACCCTAGCATGCAACGGATTGGCGGTCCTTTGCACATTTTGAATATAGCTCCATACCCTTCAGTAGTAACTTTGGAGTACACTCATTTTCTCTCCTTCTAGGGCTACTTGGATTACTTCTCCAAGATGTTTATCATATGTGTACATGGTATGGACATAATAAACATATATCCTCATCCCACAATATTAGAGCTCTGCTCTAACTTAGCTAAAATATAACCTTCGTAGTTCTTATGATGTGGCTGTACCACCTACTTTCCAAATGGGCAGGGGCCAACTCTATGTTGGACTTGTACATGCTGATGTATTCACATGTGCAGGCCAGTAAGCAGTACGTGACCTGCCCATGTATAGAGGGTTGCTGATGGCCCGACTTTTCCAGTTTTATCTTATCTACATGTGTTACCTTTTTGTTACGGTGATGTTTGATATCGGACTTCGGTCCTTAAACCTTCTTATGATAAGTATGTCAAATGCACCTTGGTGCTTAAACTCTTCTATGTTTTAAGCTTTCGTGCTATTACCTTTGGAAATAAGGAATTACCTTCCTTTTTATGTATACTTTCTTCTATTGCAGTTTTCGATTAACCGTCATTTGTTTGACTAACCCCAATGCTGAGGACAGCATTATTTCTAAGAGGGGGAGAATGTGACGTTCCACGTATTTATACGGTATACGTATAAATAAGCTGACACGTCACCCAATAAAGGTACGCCACCATGGAGTATCTTAACCTAAGGGGTTGACCTAAAAGGGATTAATTTAAACTTATGGTACTTTAACCCCGTACATAAACTATAATTTTCCCATGGGATTATGCCATAGTTCCAAAGATTTCTACCATAGTCCAAGGCCTTTTCTAAAGGTTCCTTCAGGTTAATTTATGTTTAGCCATGTTTTGTCACACCTAACCTATTTTTCTTAAGTTAGCATGTCAACCTCAACTTTTGATCCCTTTGAATGTTGTCGTCTTTGGCTCCCTCATAATGAAGCGGAGGCACTAAAACCTCTGGTCTTGAATAGGAAAACCCAATGTTTCAATCTTCATTAGTAACGCTTATATGATTATCCAATTCCTTACCCTCTTAAGAGTTTCAAAGTCATAATCTCTAACGGGTCTATGCTTTTGAAGGCAACGGATCCTCCGGCCTCTACTTCGTACCTACAATTGTTCCCCCCGAGTAGGGTAACTCTTAGGATATATGGACTACTGGTCTATATAATCTCACCCCTTGTAATCTATACACCTCGTCTTGATTTTTATCGGGACTTGAAATTGCTATGTATTGCCCTCTTCTCGGTTATCCCTAAAGATGTAATCACCAAAGTCGTCGTACTCCTTCTTCTCTTCTATCAGAGGGACGCGATTTGATCCATCTTTTTATTCCCAAAACCAAATAAATGCTCTCAGCTTATAACCTTGAAGTAATCCATTCGTATCTGGAACCCTTGAATAGTTAACCTCTCATTATCGGTTATTCCAATACCGTTCCAACCATCCTCGGGATGTTCTTCAATGAGACGTCACTGTAGATGCTAGACTTACTCTAGCTATTTTCACTGATTTAACCTCTTCTTATCTCCCTTAGTACGACGTATCCAAGATAGTCAACTCTAACCATGGGGATAGCTTGAATGCTTATCTCTGGTAAAACATACCTAACCCAGTATCTTCGTATATAAGCATATCATATTCTTTACACCTTGTCAAGTAATCTTTCACTCCCCTTGTATGGATATTCTACTATCTTTTAATATAATATACATCAGACTATCACAATCGACATCCTCGATATGCTCGCCACTATAGTATTTGCTACTATAAAATCCTTCCTACATCCAAGACCGCTACGTTGTTATTATATGATATAGTAACATGTGTGCACCAACCCTAAGTCTAGACTCATATGTAATTCGTTAACATAGCCACCTAGCTATGTTCATCCTTCTCGCAATTGTATTTCCGCAACTCGTTTAGCTTGTGCTATATATGTTGTGGTTTTCACACCACACCTTCTAGACTCTCTAGCCTTAGGTTGCCTTGGTCCTCACGCTCTAGTCATAAATTCCACAGGGGCAAATACCACCCTAAGTTCCTAGTGGACATACTTAATGTCTAGTATAGGAATTCTTATCTTCATTACTTCCGCATTCATATGGAATGTGAACTAAAAGTTCTAGTATATATATCCTATCTTCTTCTAGTTATGTTTTACTATTACATGGTCCTCCTACACGGAGCTACTTCTCAAGATACACACACGATACCAAGTCCAGAACACATTCTCCTGGCTGAGATGTTCATTGGGCGCCTACCTTGTTCATACTCTAGACTTAGGTATATTCAACGTGTCATTCCAAACTCTCTATATTTGAAACGTTGTTTACAACAACTTTCAAGCACCTCTTGTCTCCCACTTGTCGTGTGGGTACATTACTTGCCTTCCTAATGTATCATTAGTTGAAGGTCAACTTTCCTTCATAGGCTGGCTTCACCAAAGGTCCAACATACCTTGCAGCTTTTCGATGCTTGTGCCAGTTCCTCCCAATTGTCGTCTTCTCTTGACCTTATGTGGAAACTACGTTCCACACTATTCTCCAGTCTGTTATTCGGCATCTCCATGTTCCCAGCAGACATCAGATGGGTCCATTTCCTTAATGTATAACCTTCGTAATGGTCATGCATTTGACCAACGTCATTGAGCGTATCCAACTGACTATGTCGTCATTTTATTCATGCACCCGCTTGCATTCTTATTGCACACCCCAGGAACATCAATCTCCTTACGAAACACAGTGTATTAATCCATATAGTTTATGGATCGATATCCTCATACAACATTATTCTCCACCGTTCCGCGAATCATACCTCGATTCAAATAGCAATAGCTATAAAGTGTCGGGTCGACATTCTGTACCTTCACCACCATTGTCAAAACCTACACTTCTAAAGTGATCTCCTTTTCATGAGCTGGGTACTTATAATCCAGTTTCCACCTTAGTATAGTACCTCCTTAACGTGCTCTATAGTAGATAATCATAAACCACTTCTCCCTCGGATATATGGTGCTATACCCAGTCTCCTTCTATGGTGTATGCCAATATATATGCCGCATAATAAATCAAATTTCGTAATTATTAGGTCCAGTGTTTCAATCAGATACCAAACATCGTCATACAAATTTTCTCGAGTATCCATCTAATATAGGGATACCCACTATGCCCAACGTTTAGCACTTCTACTTCAAGTAAGAGCCCAGGACCTGCTTAACCACCATTATATAATAGCCTCAAGAAGCACCAGGCATGGTTTCGATGCTTCCGCCGTGGACACCATAGTCACAACTGGCCTTCTGTGATACCGGACGATTGCAGGGCCATAGCACTGCCAGATAGCGACCCGGGCGGTACCAATTACGTCAAATGTATCTGTGAGATGTACCTGTAAATATAAGAGTGTCTGTATGTGTGACAAATTTACGAAAATAATAATAATATGAATAAGTAATTCAAAGGCGTACCGACGTGAATATAACCTATGGTTAAGATAGACTAGAATAGAGTGAGCTAATAAAAGGAGATAATTATGTATGTCTTACACAAACTTCTGAGAGAATAACGAGACTTAGATTATCTTAGAAGGTTATGAATAGTAGTTGATGAAGAACGTGTGCCTGTAGTTCATATTAGAGTATAGGGGTAAAAGTGTCAGATACAATACGATATAATTGTATTAAAGGGTAAGTCTAAATGTGAGGGGCATATCAAATACTGAGGATAGGACTTTATGAGTTGTCAAAACTATAACAAAATAGGAAAACAAAATTCTGATACAAAAATTAAATTAGCGCTGGCTGTAATTAAATGGATTGTAAAGCGACGGAAGAATATAATACATATACACAGAAGTTAATATCATTAGAGTCACTTTTTACTAAACAGTGCGAGCTTAATAACTCCGCATTATAATATAAGAACAAATAGAAGTTGCTTGTGTCTATACCTGTCCATAATATATAATCAATTACACGTGTGGATAGAAAGAATGAATTCAAAATTAGCTATACTCTGAAAACAGTGAGACTTCCACACACCTTGACTGTTCACTTTTGACAGTCCTTGAACATGACAAAGTCTGTGTGACCTATAATCTCACGCTATCTCTTTAAGGAGGGGAGACTTCCTTCCAATGTACGATGTATTGCCCGCACCAAGAGTAGTCTTGATCTTTGAGGACAAACATCACTTTTAAGGTGGGGAGAATGTGGACGTTCCACATATTTATCGTCTTTTAAGTATAAATCGATTGACACGTCACTATGAATAATTAATGGCACATTAATTATTCATAAGCTAAAGTTAGCTATGTTAATAATTAAATTATAAAGGTGGAAACCTAACCTTAAACCCTAATTCGAATTTAAGGCTTAATCTAATATTAAAAGGGCCTAAAATACCAAATTAGTTAATATTAGCCAACCCGGAGCTGCCACCTGGCCCAAATCGATTGGGCAAGGCAGGGTTTCCATTTTGGACACCCAAATTAGGGCTTTTGTGCCCCAATTCGAATTAGGAGCAATTGGAGATGGGGGAGGAGGAGCAGCAGCCAGGCACCCTTCAGCAAATCGAGATGGAGCCATCCCAAGCCCGATTCGACGGTTAGTCTGTAGCTTAGCTGTGTTATCTGTAGGATAGCGCCCCTGTTGGCACTTGTTGTGTTCAATTCTTCTGTTCTCTCTGTGCTTTGCCTGTAGGAACTAACCCTTGATTGTAAAGGTGAGTTCTCTTTATCTCTGATTCTGATCTTGCTCTTAAATGATGGATTGATAGTTCTTTGCATAGTATTACTCTTGAAATGGGGGAATTACGGGGGGTAGAGACCTCTGAGCCCATGTATTGTAATATGCTCCTAGATAGAGCCCTGTATTATCCCATTAGATGCGGCCTGTGTACAAGAGACCACCGGGTCGTCGATGCTATGGTCTGGCTTAGCACCAGAGAAGGGACACAGTGGTGAAGTGGGGGTGGGGTCTTGCACGAACATAAAAGGCTCCTGAGACTCCTACTGATGGGCTAGGCGACAGCCTGGTCACGTAAAGGGCGGGTATGGGTCCGACACTCCCGGGTGTAGAGGTGTGATCCCGTATGGAGCACCTTGCACTTTGAGTAGATTTAGGGTGAGTAAGTCCGGGTGGGGTATGAATGCAGGGGGTCGCCGATGCGCACGTATTCTCTAGCTCACCCATGGAACCCTTGCGGATCCCGAAGGGGACGCTTCCCCGACGCCTCATCGGACGGGGCGCCATGAACCCCGGAGTAGACTCAAAAGGGTGATACAGGGAGTCTGCGTCTCCGAAAGGCTATAGCGAAGCCATAGCATGATTCGACTCATCTGCAAAGTGTGCATGGGGAGGGTAGGATGGAGTGGACAACCCTAGCCGATGTTCTATGCCGACCAACGCCGGGGTTATACCTCTGTCTGCCCCGCTGATCTCTTGAGACCGAGCCGTCAGTCTATCCTCACAGGAGTCTGAACCGGGGTAGAACCTGGGGTTTGGGGTGTTTTCCTTAGGGTTAGATGCATACTCTCTGCCGTTGGTACTTGGATGGATGTGCCACCCTTCGTGGTGGTTATTTATATATGATTTATGCTGTGTGCTAACATGTATTCACGCTTCCGCGACTTAGGAGTCCCATTGAAGGCGTGGGCCGAATGACACCTCCGTGTCCTTCACTCGGGCATCTCTCTATAGATGGCCTGGGATAGACGGAGGGCCCTGCTCATGGCAAGATGGTCGCCATGGGAGGGGAAAGTCCCCGTATGTATACGGCCGGGGGTCGTATATATTCAGGGAGCGTCACAGGGAAGAAGACATGGTACAAAAGGCAGAGGCTAAGGCAGCCAAAGAAGCACAATTGAAGGCGAATCAATTTTATGAAACATCTTCTTTGAATTTTAGAGCTGCATACTTTCAACAAGTGGGAAAATGTAAGTGTAAGGTTAAACTTTTTGATTTATTTGGACATGCAAAATTGTTTACTGCAAAATAGAAACATGCTAGGGCAAAAGCTACGACAAGGGTAAATCTCTTTATAGGTAGAAACTTTGCACACCATGTAAATGGCATGAGTAGAAATGCAACAAACCAAGGTATGGCTTGTTTGGGTGTGGCTTGTTTGATGGTATACACTTCAATGAGGAAATGCATAGATAGGAGATAATGAACATGAAGGTGCATGTGTTTAATCAATGAAAAGGTGAATGAGCAGGAATGCAATTGATTTTGATTCTAATGCTATACAAGATAATCAAGATCCAAGTGACGATAATGATACATTTTTTTCTTGTAGTTTAAAGGAAATACATCAACGGTCTTGGGATGCGTTGTGTGCAGCAAAGATGAGAAAAATGGAATCAAAGAGAAGGAAAATGGAAGGTAACAAACGGGATGACATTTCTGTATCTGATGGATACAAAGGCAGGAGTATGTCTGCATACAGGGGCTAAGATACATGGTCAGAATTTAATTAATAGTCATGGCCAGAATTTATCGAATAGTGATAATTCTGATTCACAACTTACAGCAAAAAAGATAGTGTGTTTAGATGACTTCTACAGAGAAGAATATGCACACCTTGCTAGTTTAGAAATGTAATTAAATACATGTAAGCAGATATATGTTGTTGCAATATTTATTTTTACAAATTTTTGTAAGGGACCTTACTTGCACAATTTTTTGCCAAGGTTATGCACATACAACAATTCATGCTAAATATTATGCCATCCAATCATGGAACCACTTTACAATATCCATAATCTCTATTCTTCTCAACTGATATTGTTGAATCACTTTATCTTACAAATCTCAGTTGATCACGCCATTGAGGTAATAAACCATGTTGTTTCCACTATTTTTTTTTTTTAATCTAGAGTCGATTGATGGTGGGAGATAAGGCTATTACTACCATCAATCCAACTTAATCGCTACTGATATGTGATTTGGTTTGATGCAGGTGGAGGTGATTGGTGCAGCTGAGGCAACTTGGTTGCGAAGGTTCAATTCTTATATGCAACGTCACTTGGATGCTCTTGACACTTTTACCGATTCACTGGCATGCGAGTTAACTTGGCCAAAACTAGGGTGCTACTAATTTCGTCATCCCGTCAGCCAAGGCTTCCCTCATTCACTTACTAGGAACAAGATGTAGAGGTGGCTCTGACCTACAAGTACTTGGGGATCGAGTTCTCTACTACCACCCACTGGGATGCTGCCATTAGGTTGCGAGTCACGGCGGGTTAGAAAGCACTATATGCCATGCAGAACAACAGCCACAAGGCAGAGTTGTATGCCTGGGGGCACCAGTCACACCTGTTTAGGGCCTTGGTCGAGCCGGTCCTTTTGTACGAGGGCAGAAGTGTAAGGTCCGGTGATATCCCTCATCACCTGGAATGATCTCAAGCAGGTGTAGAAAGCCTTCTTGGCACGAGCCCTTGGGGTAAAGTCCACAGTTCCATACCAGATCCTACTCCAGGACACAGGTTTTCTACCTCTTCAACGGGTTGCATTGGAACGCCATATTATTTACTTCCAGAAGGTGGTCGTTATGGGTGATACACGTTTACCCAACCTTGCTTTGGCCGTAGCAATGGGTCTCCAACGCCTCAAAGCCTGCTGGAAGGACAAGCAAGCTCAGTGGTTCTCACGTTAAGATGTACATGCAAACAGATGCGTATAGGTGCGGACAAAGAAGGATCACAATGCACTAAAGCTGTACCTAGATGCTATTTTCTTTCGCAAGCTCTGGATGCAGATGCTCTGAGGCACGTTAAGATGGCGCACTATCAGTGGCAAGCCACACTAGTACTTATACACCCATTCGCCCGTGAAGAAGCGCAGACTTATAGCTTCCATTCACATGGGTGCACATCGTCTCCGCATGGAGACAGGGCGTTGGACTCGGGAAGCACGGAAGGAGAGGATTTGTCAGTGTTGCCACCAGGACGCCATTGAAGATGAATATCATGCCCTCCAGATCTGCCCAATGTTTGCCCATATCTGAGGGCGGTATGTTCGGTTAGTAGTGCCTGGCCAGACGCTGTATGAGTTAATGAATACAGCGTCCGTGGGCTTGTTGGGGTCATACCTTCAGGAGATTATAAATACACGGACTCAGTTGTGTCCTCCGGGACAGTATTGAATTGTCCTATACAATTGTACAGTGTACCAGCATACTTATTATTGCTAAGGTTTTTCCCTCGAAAACCCTTCGGGGTGGGGGTTTTTTAATTCTGACAGTAATACGCTTGCTGCTCTCTTTTTGTTTGGGTCCCATAGGCCAATTGGTCTCCGTGGATGATAAAAAAATCTATTCTATTCTATTCTATTCTATTCTATTCTATTCTATTCTATTCTATTCTATTCTATTCTATTCTATTCTGCCTCTATGTGAAAAATTAGCATCGATTAAATATGCAATTTTTGCCTTGTTGCATACATATTAGGATAATTTTATAGACTAACAGGTGTCTTGGCTGAAGTATTGGAGTCTCTACGTGGACAAGTGCTGGCCATAGCTGAACTGTTGAGTCTGCAAGTAAATAAGTAAAGGATATAAGGCAGCTACGTTTGTCAATCATTGAATCTTTGCGGGATTTATAACTGAATCTTTTTAAGAACTATAAATAGACATTACAGGATCAATAGGTGAGCTATTATGGGCATCTTCAGATCTACATTATGCACTTGTTGTGCCACCAATTATTAAGCCATCAGGGTCACTCTGAGCCATTAAGGTACATCAACCCCCAATTTCTGTCAATCTTAAACTTTCTTTATTTCTGAGATTGAAGAGCACTTTATTATGCCGCAAGCCTTCGTCCGTATAAAAATACACAGATTTGGTGAAAGAATTTGAAATTTATTAAAGATCATATCATAAGTATGCCAAACTAGAGAACCCTCCCTTATCGGCCCATTATCGGCCCAATTGGCCCTTTTTAGGGCATCCTTGGGCCCTTAGGATCCTATCTAATAATTGTTATTTTGTTCTTTCATGATTTAGAAACAAACCTTTTCTAGATTTATCGTCCAACTTGTTTTTCGTCAATTCTTTTAGTGCGAAAGCATAAGCAACACACTTAAATACCTTCAAATGTTGCACATCTGGTTTTCGACCACTCCATAGCTCTTATGAGGTCTTCCCTTTTACCGCAACTGGTGGAGCTCTATTCTACAAATAGCATACTATCAAGATTGCTTCTCTCCAAAATTCATCCGACACTTTCGCCTATTCATACTCAATGCACTTTCTTTTAGTGCTCATTTTTCTCTCTACCACTCCATTCCGAAAGTGTTTGTATGGATTTAAAAATTGCCTCTTAACATCTTCATTTCGTAGACATTTATTGAATTTTTTGGAAGCACATTCTGTACCATTGTCACTTTTGACTGATCTAATACATTGTAGTGTTTCTTCTTTCACTTGTTTCATCCACGTTTTAAAGGTAGCTAATACGTCACTTTTCCTCTTTATTAGAAATGTGTATGTCTGGAAAAAGCATCTATTACAACTAGAAAATACTCACTTTTCCAAAATAAAAATAAAATGCCCAACATCCTTATAGCTCTAGTTTTAACATTTTTTTAATTTTCTTTTTGATGACCACATTAGGTTTTTTTGAGATTAAATCTGTAAGCCAAATGAAGATAAATGCCCAGCAGAAATCCTTATAGCTCTAGTTTTAACATTTGGATCACATTTTTTTTAGAAAAGTCAAATTTTTTTTAGATGAACTTTACTTAGGTGCTTTAATTTTACCCACTTATGATTGTCAAAACTCCAAAAATATAGTTTTTACCATTTTTTACCTAAAAGATTGCTATTGGAAAACTTGAACTATTTATTGTCACCATCTCCCTAGTTTTAGTTATAATGCTTTTCAAAAGTTCATTATTTGGTTGAATATGATCTCAAAAAAATCTTCTTTTGCAATCAAAAGCATTAGATATTCCAAATATCGATCCCATAGTTCCAAATATCTCTCATGTCCAGGTCTTGCTACTATAAAGGCTTGAACATCCTCATTTTCTCCTTCCAATATGGTCCACCACCTATGCCTGAAATTTAACAATAGTAACTCATCTTTCTCTATATATACAGATATGCATCATTTAGATATGCATCATTTAGCCTTGCTAGTGACATTAAATTTTTGGAGAAGCCTGATACATAGAGGACTTGCCTTAACTTTCTAGTTATATCCATAAATCGTAGCTTAATGTCCCATTTCCTCTCCCAATTGTTTCTTCATGGAAATAACCATCCTTCGCAATTTGTCATAACATGTGTTGCAGTTGAGTCTACTATCCATACACATTCTTAATCTTTGCTGTTCTAGTCATTGCTTCTGACGTTTCCATCTCTGTTGTAAACGCATGATTTTCCCCATCAACTTGATTTCTCTGCTCTATATCTGCTGATAGCTTTCATTCAGTCCTTTTTACTTTGAAATAATCTTTCCATCTGTTCCTTAGCAAAGGATGTTCCTCTAGATGATCTCTCATTGCGCCATCTTTTTGCAGATGAATATGAGGTTCGATCTTTCCCACCTTCTTTGTTCTTGGTCATTTCCTTGTCATCTCCATTCTTCTAGCAATTTCTTTCCATAATTGCAACATTCAAAGTCTTTTCTCGTAGACTTAGCCAGTCACAAAGGTTGATTCTTCTTTTTCACGTGTAAGCAAAGTTGATGGTTGCAAGGCTACTCCAATTGCAGATTCACTCCTCAGCTTTCCATCTTGGCATTTCATAGCCTGTTTGATCGAACCATAAGAACTAGGAAGAATAGCAAGGATGGCCATGGCGAGATTCTCATCATTTATAGAATAATTTAGTCCTGCTTAATTGATCAGATAAGCTTTCCATCTTGTTTATATGATAAGTTGGATCATCAGCATTCTTCCATCTTGGCACTGAAAAAATTATGCCACAAGAATAACTTACGTGATGTATTATGAGTCTTGAAGGTCTTCTTCAAGCACTCCCACCCTTCTTTTGCTGAGCTCTTAAGTCGCACAAGTGGAATTTGACCATCCTTGAAACCCACACGTCATGGATGTCTTGGCTCGGTTATCTTTCTTTCTCCAGTCTGCAAGAAGAGCAACCTGGCTGGTGGAGCTATTTTTACAATGTTCAAGGAATTGAATAAATTATGTCTTACTTTTGATAGTAAGATCGGATTTATGAAGACATCAAAATTAAGAGGCTGCCTTAACTTGGTTGCCATCTATAAAAGATTCTTACCACTTCCTTCAAAGACTAGTCTATTTTCTGGATGCTCCGACATTAGCCTTCTTATGTAAGGAAATGCAAGGAAAGAACAGTTATAGGCCAGTTATAGGCCATCTGCCAGAAGCCAATGTAGATCCACTAATAGACCCATAAAATTAATTCAAGGAATATGACTTAAAGCAAATAGAACTTTGATGGTGAAGGAAGAAATTTTGATCCAAAATACATCAAGGCTCACAATAAAGGGTGGCCAATAAGGAAAAGAAACTGGCAGTTGCGCATCTTGTCATGAGATTATAAACAACTAGTAGACATCATAAGGCTTGCAAGTGGACGATTTCCCAAACATTTTAAAGGTCGTTGGGGATCAATATTGTGGGGTTCGTGGACAATAGTGCCATTAATCTTTTTTGATGCTAGGAATTTTTGTCTTAGGATTTGATGCGCAGGTGATTTTTAAAACAAGGGTCCATTCCCTTTTTGGACACAATCCCAGATGCAGCTAGACCTTATGGTCTCCACCATGTGGCCGCAATAGAGAATCATAGAGCCCAGATCTTGCACGAGGCTTCCACTGGTAGCTTACATGGAATTGCAAAGAAGGATTTCTTGTTTCCTTCTCTTCCACCCTTGGTTTGTGTATAAGATGGGATCTTGCAGACCATCCATTGTATTAATGATGGCAGCGGCCTCTGTAGCTCCCACAGATATCTGATTTCGATTGCACAATTGTCATGTTTCTGGGAAGGTTGTCAAAAGGGATGTCCCACGGTTAGTGTTGGTGGATTGAATATTTGGGAAGGAGTGTATGTAGCTGTTTGCACGTTCTTGGATGAAGAATGCATTTCTTTTGTGGTCAGCCAGGTACGTGGATCCGAGTTGGACCATTTGCATATTCAATGCATCTTTATGTTGATGTGAGCAATCTGACGAATCAAGCAACAGTAAAAGCGAAGCTGAAGAAGTATCTTGGTTGGGACAACCACAAACCTGCTGGAGAATTAATTATATGCAAAGCTCTCAAGGATACAAGCTTTATATTATGATGGTATGATCGCCTACTGCATGAAGGATTTAGGAAAATACATTTTAGACAGCATATGAAGAAAGTTAGCGCAAAATAGATATAGAGAGGCAAAGACTTGTATTCGTTGTATAACCATTTCTGGTTATATTAGCTTATATGGGACGTTTCCTGCATGTCCCTTCGTGTTCTGTTGCTTGTCTCCCGCATATATGCATATCCCTTGCTGCTTTGTCGCTTTTGGCATGTGGCAGCATGACAAACAGATGTAACACTTTTTGTCAATGTAATATATGGTTCTATTTTGTGCATTGTGTTCTCTCCGTACCTTTATAGTATGTATACCCATTGCGTACTATATGTATAGACATACAGAGTATACGTTTTTGAGTTGCATGGTTTATTGTTCAAATGTTGGACTGAAGAAATTCACGAAAAAGCACTTAACATGAAGGCAAACACAAGATGCTGTCCATAACCATTCATTCCACAAACAACAGATTAAGAAAACCAACAAACGCAATAGCAGATTAGATAAGATTAGATCTCATCTGATATTAAACTTGCAATTCAACTTAATTTAATTGTTCGGCCACTTCATCCATTTGAATTGAATAAAACCCCACATATATAAGTACAAAAGGTTACCATTTGACAAGGAGGTGACAATGTACAAATTCTCAGGCAGGACCTCACGACTGCCATAGTGTTTTCAACATGTTCCACATATCTGGGATCTCCAACAACAATCCAAATGCTCTTGGCAGACTGTTACACTCTGGTCAAACTCTCAGCAAAACCAAAAACTTAACCCGTCTTCATTATCAGCTTCAATCGAGCTGACAGTTACTGGAGTGATTTGCCAAAACCATTGTCAACCAATCAACTCAAGTATGTTGCCTCAAATACAGGTCAGGTTAGGACAACAACATTCCATTATATATCAAGAGATATGATACAGCGTCAGCGTTTCAAATTTGTCTGGCAACCTAGTTTTGAAATAATATATGCATGATAAATCAAGTAAACTCAATTCAACATCAAGGACATTCTTTATGCCTATTATCCAGCCAAGAAACAATATCGTGATAACTTTTAGATGGAGCAACCAAACTGAGCATGGGGGGTTTGCTAGACTATTCAAGCATATTTGCGGTTATTCCCATTTCTTTGGATAAGTTGAATCCAAATTTGTTGTTTTCCTAGAGTTGGATACAAACTGCTTCAGGCGTCATTCTCTAGCTTGGCAGAACATCCATAATATGACATTCACAAACTAAAATACAAGGCACTTATGTATAGAAAACCAACTAAACTGAAAGATGTGATAGCTTCAATAAACACCTTCAATTGACTTTTTGAAAATTTCTTGTATTAGATGGATAGACAAGAAGACCCATATTGAAGCCTGATTAAAAGCTCCGTTGAATAAATTTTAATTCACCTGGAGCACCAATGACGTAGCATTAAGGGGGATGAAAGCGTGCAGTGATGTTGACAAGACATAGTCGTTTGGACTAAGATGCATGTTGGCAGGAACATAACAAGCATAAAACACAGCAAAATATGCTCTTTACAGAAAGAATGGAAACGACATGATATTCACATGAAAATCAGTAGGTATCTATATTTGCCAAAAATGAAGAACTATAACAGGTTCTCTTCATCAACTAAGGACATTCTTCCATATTCTGGCGACCACATTTGTCAGTTAGAGCCGAAAATTTCAGATCTATATGCTGATGATGCTTTGAAGAGGAAGAATCACTAGGTTTAAGAGTACTTAACTTCACACATTGATAACATTTTGCCTCCTTGTGCAGCTCCTCTTGGACGGATACTTGGTGGTTTAGGGCAAAAGGAAATGCAAAAGAAAAAGAGCCGTTCCCTTACGTGGCAAGTATCTGACGGCTGTCAAATTATAGGGTGGGATGTTATGCCACGTCAACAAGGCTGTATAAGAAAGGCTCTTTTCACCTTACCTTTTATACCCGGTATATATACCCGAAACTTGAGTGAAACTTTGTGACCATTGTTAACATGGCTGCAGCCAAGAGACATGCTGCTCGAAGAAATGCCCGTTTCCATGGAAACATCTTCAGGAGGGGAGACGTTCCTCTTACTACCAAGAAAGGAAGTCCATACCCTCTTCACCCTCTAGTGCTTGGGTTGTTTGTTTTTGTCGTCATTGGTTCCTCTCTGTTCGAATTCGTTCGTATAGTTTTTCCATGAGCGCATCTTCAACATCTTTGATTGTATTAAAGGGATCTGAGCCCTTTTTTTTTCCTTTTTTAATTCCTAATCTTCTTATTCGATCAGTTGAAGGATGATAATCCAAATTTGTTTGCCGACGTTTGAGCTCTATAACATTGTTCATTTAATATGTCCAAGTTCTTCGTACATTCTTTTATCTGAACATGTTAATACCATTGAATTTGATCTAATATTATTCTACACTAGTAATGGTGCCCAGCATTGCTGGGCATAAGTTGGGAGTCTGTAAATGTTTTGGTCGCAATGAGAAAAGCATGCAATCATAATCCAACTTTATCTTGGGAAATTGAAAAAAGACTTGAGAAGTAGTTTATTTTGGAAAATTGCAAAAAGACTTGAGAAGTAGGTCATACACAGAATAAAACACAAAAAGTAGGTTGTGTATAGAATATTCTATAAATGTATGAGGTGGCATACTATGGCAGTGTCCATATATGGCATCTTGAATGGGAATTCTTGCAAATATATGTCAAGCAAAATCAAAATTAAAGTTAAGAATGGGATGAAAGGCCTCATATCATGTCTAGAATGCCTAACATATAACAACATTGTTTAATTCCCAATATTTTGAGCATTGAATATTCCATTGGCATTGCAAATTATAAGCAACATTTGAAAATTAGTTCATTGTTATTCAGTGAGTGAGAACCACCTGTCATAACCTGCCACTAAAGTACTGAAGCTTTAGGACATCGCAACTTATCCCAAAGCCAGTGCCATGTACGACTCAAATTGGGTTGTGGAACCTGTAGGTGTCGTCCATCTGGTAATTAAGGGCTGTGGTGCCAGGAGGAGGCGATATACTGATTTGAAAAAGTGCTTGCCTTTGTGAATATTTTTGTGATTGTCTCAGGGCACCTTTCGATAACACCAATCTGCACCATAAGAGGCAAATGTTTTGCGACCTTCTCCCAAATAGATATATCCCAATGGGAGAGCAGAAATTTTGCCTGAAATTCATGCCAAGACAGCAGGCGACCGTCTTCATATCATGCTTGAATTGAGGCGACACCTGCCAAAACCCATCGTCTCTGTGTACGGAGATGGACTCATGCAGTCAGTGGAGGTGCCGAGGGGTTTGGAGGCAGTGGTACCCATCACCATAGAGTCTACAATAGGGTGTGGATGGAAGGACATGGCCAGAAGAGGTGTTTGACTGCATCCCATGCTGCCAACAATCCACGCAGAAATGGAGAAGCATTTCAAAAATGCTGCAAAGGCTAAAATAATGCCCAAGATAGAACTAGTTTGACTGCTTTCTTGCCTAGAGGATATAGCGATCAAGAGCTTGTCTAAGAAGGCGCAAACTAGGATAGACATCCTCACCATTCATATTAAGCCACCTTAATTACAACACCTTCCTCAGCACCCGCCCATATAAAGTTCTGGATTATTGCAACGAGCTCATGTACTTTGACATGTGGGGCTAGCAGTAAGGATGCCATATAGACATGGGTACTACTAAGGACTGACTTGGCCACTATAATGCGACCTGCAAGAGATAATTTTGCAAAGGACCACCAAAACAAGTGCTTCTTCAAACCCCTAATGATCTCTTTCCATGCAGCTCTAGCACTATGGATGCCAACCGGAATTCCTAGCAACTTGGTGACCTGTCCATAAGCAAGTAACTTCCATGGATAATCATGAACACAAGCCGGAATCGGAGCATCCAATGTCCATAAAGCTGTACACTTCTGGCACTTCACAAGGACACGGGAAGCCAGTGAAAATGTGTCTAAGAGCAATTTGGAAGCTTCTATATTCTCAGACTTAGCGACGAGAAAGAGGAACATGTCATCTGCATGTTGGTTGCAAACCTCTTGTGTGCCATCCTCCATTGCGAGACCATGGAGAAGTGCCTCTGTAGTTGCAATAGTGAATAACTGCGACAAAGCCTCTGCGACAATTGTAAAGAGTAATGGTGCTAAAGGCATCCCTGACAAATACCGCGACCAAGTGAGAAGATCTCGGCGGCTTGTGAAATATAAAAGTGGCCCAGCAGAAACATGCAGCTTCATAATGTCTGACATGAATCGTTTCCCAAATCCCAGTCTTAGCATACATCGACACATGAACTCTAAGCCTTCGCAAAATCAAGCTTAAGGTACACAACTGGAAGACTTTGCTTACATGCCCAATAGATTCCCTCATAAGCAGCAGCAACATTGTTCAAAATGCATCTTTTTGGAAGAAAACCAGATTGAGTTGTCGAGATAGACCCAGCCACGATGTCTTTTCACCCATTCTGCAAAAGCCTTGGCAAAGATCTTATATACAGATGACAATAAGGTAATCGGTCGCCAGTCTGAAATAGTTTGAGGATCCTTGAGATGAGATGGCCCTTGTGTTTAGAATTCTATCCAAAGCAGTAGATCTTCAAAAGTCACAGAACATACACATCTGGTTCCAGCCATTCCCAATACTCCTGAAAGAACTTAATTGGCAAACCATGCAAACCTAGGCGCTTGCCTCTTTTTACTTCAAAGATTGTCGAACCTAAACTATCAGCCGTTATTCCTCAATTGTTTAAATTAACCTCCACAGCTTGTTAAATAAATATAAAAGCTTCTGGGCTAAGAAAACTAAAGCGTATGTTATTCACACGGCTCGAATTAAACAAAAGAGAGCCAACACGAAATGAACAAACAAAAAACATGAAAAACACTTTCAAGCCATTGGAGGCCAACCCCTCGTGCGCTTGTCTTGATACCATGTGTGCAAGACTCTCAATCATATTTGTTTCTTTGTAGGCATATAAGAGTGAAATCAAGGTTAAGCCATTGCTAATACTCCTCTAACTCCTATAATACAACAACATCCATATCAAGCAAATTGGACAATCAATAACGGCAAAAGCCCTTTGATATTATTCATAGAAGGGAAAATTTTCAATGTTGAAAGTTGCTCCAACTGAAATTTACTTTTTCATAAATTTTCATACAATAAAGCAATTGACAAATTCTATAATATTGTGCTACTAGAAAACTAAACTCTCTTACATTTTTTTCCTGGTCATGATCGACAGCTTCTTCTTATCCATGTAAATTTGTTACATTTATAGGGGCACACTCTTGCAAATAAATGTTCATTCATAGTCCAAATAAAATTCGACAACAGTTTTTATTTTTTTAACAAAAGAAGCTTCCTACTGCAGTGGACAAGTAGCAGAGTTGTTCCCATCTATAAGGCAGGTGACCCGCACTGCCCAGCCAATTATGGTTAATTCACTGCTAGTCGGGATTCTCGAGCAGCAGTTGATGGGGTGGGTGGAATTGAGGGTAAATTTTCTGGCAAATTTGGGCGTACAACAGTTATATCTAGAATGATAAAGGCTGGAGTTCCACAGGCTGTTGGAATGAGAATTACGGGGCAGCGAACTTCTGAAGCATACCACATGAATTTAATTACTGACATTTTTATTTGGCTTTCTTTCTTTGTTTCTGACGTGTTTTTTTCAGGTATGATAAGATAATTGATCTGCAAGCCAAGTGTGCAATGGATGTCGTTACGAATCCATTTGATGCAAATGGTAGGAGGCGAACTTTTGATGTTGTTTATAAGGAGGAGTTGAAGCGGGTTGATGAGATTGATCATTCCTTAGGTGGTAATGGTTCTGCTTTGATTGATTCTAGTATTAATAGCAATGCTAGAGATGATCAGAAGTTGAATGATGGTGCTTCTCCAATTGCGGATCAGAAAATGCCAAGTATTCTCAAGTCTAGTATTGTGGCACCTAGTTTGCAATCGAGAATATGTCTCCTGCTGTTGAATTGTCCCCTGTAGTTCAGGATGAATCAGAAGAATTGCTGCAGTTTAATCACGATATTGAGACTTTGGCAGCAACTTCCCCTATTGTACGACATGCATTAAGTTTGTAGATGCAGATTTCGAATATTTCTGGTGGAACGTTTCAGAATTGCAGCATTGTGATGCCTCACATGACAAGGAAAGATCTGGGTGATTTCATACAAAACTTGATTAAGAAGAGTTAGATTTGGACTTGGAAGTGATCTATAAACTTCATATTTTCATGTTTTCTCATGTTTTCTGATATATTGTGATGTAGTGTGATCTAGTTATGATCTGCACTGTTGTAACTTTTTGACATGAAATGAAACTTTTAGACTGTATAAATTGCAGTTTTTTTTACTCTAAATTGCATTGTATTTGAGAATGTAAGTTGAAGTAGCTAAATGTAGGTTAGAAAACTTAGAATGTAGCGTAAAATTGTTGGATTGTGGGGTAAAATTGTTGGAATGTAGGGTAAAACATAGAATGTAGAGTAAATATTTAAGAATGTAAGGTAAAAACAAAAAATATAAATCTAGCCCAACATTCTCTAAAAGAATGTGTGCCACGTGGCAACACACCATGAGCATAGGGTAAAAAAATTGGCACCTTACATTTAAGTATTTGAAGCTTGCACCACACGCATTACATGCATGCGCATCTATTGGCTTATTATGTGCCACTTTTTTAAAGGCACTTGTTTTGCATACAAATGCATGATTGTCCTTGTCCCACATGTATTGTACATGCACATGCATGCTAACGAACTAATTATATAAGCAAGCATTTGTCTATCTAATAGCAGTTGTTATAGATATATTTATCAAACATTTTCTATCTTTTGTTCTTTATCTTCGCTTCGTAGTCCAGAACTAAGTAGTGGTTGTAGGTGTATTTATCAGATATATTAGTGATTGTTGCACATATTTACCAAATATTTTCTTGTTATCCTTTTAGTTTTGATCCCATAACTCGATTGAGTTCCCATCAGATGGTTAAAAACTCCTATCTTATCTTTATCTCTCATGAAAGGTCTTCCATCAAGAGCATATAGATAGATAGATATCATACTTTACATCTATAGATAGTATAGATAGATAGCATGTTTTACGTTCCTAGAGAGACTCGAACACAAGACCTTACAACTGTTTAAGCATCATAGAATGATGAGACTCAAATACAAGACCTTATAATAGCTAAGCATTGTGTAGAGCATATGACAAACTCATACATGTTCCTAGTGAGACTCAAACACAAGACCTTGCAATGGCTAAGGCAAACCACTAGCTACCAAACTAAAATAAGAAGATCACTCGTAATAGAAAATGTGTCTTTTAATGTAGCAGAAGTCTAGTACCTGCTCCTCTCTCCCCTAATTTTTTTGAATGCCAGTGATAATAGAAGATGCATCTTTGAACGTTGCATCACAAAAACGATAGGCTACACATTTGTAAGGGTAACATTAGGAATGGTAATAGTTGGGTTACAAATAAGATTGTGTAGGCCTACGTCTCTATGCCTAACAATCATCGTGCCTTCTTGACTGCCAATGGCTTAAAAAAAATCCATTATAATAATTATGTGCAGACAACCATTGTACCATATTCATGAAGCACAAAGTCAAATAATCATAATGCCTATCCAACGGCTCATTTGCGGATCGCCCGTGTGAATATGCACCCAAACCAAAGGGGGTTTAAGGGGGATTTTAATTTAAATGTGTTGGACCCAATGGTTGTGTTAATTAATGTCAATGATAGTTATGTGTTGGTTGTTAATGTCAATGTTTGTTATGTGTTGGGGATTTAATTTTTATATGTTGGATGTTAATGGTTTGTGTTGCAAAATTTTTTTTTACCGAGGGGCCTTAGAATCACCCCTCCCGGATGTGACAAAATTTTAGAATTCAAACCAGGGAAAAACTAGAATTCATTTGAGGCTTTCATCACATGTAGCTTTTGAATTTGATCACAATAAAACAAATAGAACATAAGTAAAAGTTACCATAAAGATAAAGCTGATTGATCCCATTATTACGAAAGTCATAAAGTTTGCAACACAAAGAAAACCCCACATTATTATGCTACATATTGTTATTTTCGCTACAACTATTTCTCTTTCACAATGACACCATTGTTTATCAATCCATATGATTTTGGATGTTCCATCTCTAGCTTAAAAGGTAATGCATGATTGACTTATGGTTCGATTAAAGTTCAAACCTACAATATAAATGCATTCTTGTGGCCTTTGTTTGGTGATCTGCATTGACATGGAAAAGTGGAATAATCCACTGTTGTGTGCATAAGTAAAGCTTGTTGATTGAAGCTAAAAGAATTTTGCTATGAACAATCCGACCGAGGGAATATCAAAGTTGGAAGCCATGGGGGCCTAAACTTGAATCTGCTGACAAATCTTAGGAAAGGAAACAAAAGGGGTTTTCTAGGACACTACATTGTGAATCAGAAACCAATACCTTGTAAAACAAAACATTATGCTAACTGAAGAATAGAATAGAATAGAATAGAATACAAAACAAAAAAAAAACAAATACCTTAAAAACAAATACCTTTATAAGTGTGAGCAAAAATCCATCTCCGTGGTAGTAAAATCCACTCCGGCAATAAGAATCAAGAGGGCAAGTACACATGCATATGCACATATGCACACATGCCACACATGCACATGCACTTGCACTTGCACATGCACATGCACATGCACATGCACATACACATGCATGTATTTACATGCACATGCATGAACATGCACATGCTGCGCACACACATGCACATGCACATGCATACACATCTTGATGTTCATGCACAAACACATGAGGAGAAGACAACAACCCTCGGTTGTTTCCAACCAACCCGAAAATCAACGGCCCATAAAGGGTGCACTCTAGAAATACTATTTAGTACACCTCAGCGAATACAACAACGAAATCATAGAAAAACCATGTGAAAAAGCGTATAAAAATCTAAAAGTAACCCCACATTATTTGTGCTACATATTCATAATCCAACTTTATCTTGGGAAATTGAAAAAAAGACTTGAGAAGTAGTTTATTTTGGAAAATTGCAAAAAGACTTGAAAGTAAGGTCATTAGAATAAAACACAAAAAGTAGGTTGTGTATAGAATATTCTATAAATGTATGAAGGTGGCATACTATGGCGAGGTATATATGGCATCTTGATAGAATTCTTACAAAATATGTCAAGCAAAATCAAAATTAAAGTAAAGAATGGGATGAAAAGGCCTCATATCATGTCTAGAATGCCTAACATATAACAAGGTTTAATTCCCAATATTTTGAGCATTGAATATTCCATTGGCATTGCAAATTATAAGCAACATTTTGAAAATTAGTTCATTGTTATTGGTGGTGAGAACCACTGTCGCCAACACGCACTAAAATCTTGAGCTTTAGGACATGTAACATCAAAGCGGTTACGCCATGTCGACTCAAATTGGGTTGTGGAACACGTAAGGTGTCGTCCATACGTAATTAAAGTACGTGGTGCGAGGAGGAAGCGATATACTGATTTGAAAAAGTGCTTTGCCTTTGTGAATATTTTGTGATTGTCTCGGGGCACTTTCGATAACACCAATGCCATAAGAGGCAAATGTTTTCGACCTTCTCCCAAATAGATATATCCCAATGGGAGAAGCGGAAATTTTGCTGAAATTCATCTCAAGGCAGTGACGTCTTCATATCATGCTTGAATTAGTGACACACGAAACCATCGTCTACGTATACCCGGAGATGGACTCATGCGATCCCGATGGAGTCTGAAGGGTTTTGGGCGGTGGTACCCATCACCGCCAGAGTCTACAATAGGGTGTGGATGGAA